>PVIH01006030.1:0-116174 GCA_004025045.1 Sigmodon hispidus
ACCCACCCACCCACCCACCCATCCATCCATCCATCCATCCATCCACCCAGCTACCCATCTAGCCTTCCATCCTCCACCCCCACCCAGAGCAGTTTAAAGCATGGATTCTGATAGGCTTGGCAGTGCATTCCCATAGCCACTTGAGAGGTGGGAGCAAGAGAATCAAGAGTTTGGGCTCAGGGGCTGGAGTGTGGATCAGTGATTAAGGCACAATCTCATCTTCCAAAGGACTAGCATTTAAAGCCCAGCACCTACATGGTAACTCACAACCATCTGTAACTGCAGTTCCAAGCAGCACCCTCTCCTGGACACTGAGGGCACTGCATTCACTTGGTGCACAGAAAAACATCCATAGACTCAAAAATAAATACATCTTAAAAACAAAAACAAAAACCAAAAAACAAACAAAAACCCAAAACCAATTGAGGCTGGGTCTGAAGAGATACCAGTTGGGAACACATGCTGATCTTGCAGAGGATCAGGGTTCATTCCTAGAACCCCCACATGGCTGCTCACAAGGGTCTGTAACTCCAGTTCTGGGAAATGCAATGCCCCCTGCTGGCCCCTTGGGCTGATGCACATGTGTAGTGCATATGAACTCACCCAAGCACACATATGAAAACAAATACGTGTTTTTAAAATATGTTTTTGAGAGTTGGCCATGATGGTGCATGTCTTTAATCCCAGCACTTGAGAGGGAGAGGCAGGGATCTTTGTGAGGTGAAGGCTAGCCTGGTCTATTGAGCAGTTCCAGCATAGCCTGAACTACATAGTGAGACTCCCATCTCAAAACAAACAAGCAAAGCAAAACCGAGCAGAGTTTGAGGAGAAGCAGACAACTTGTGTAGGTCCCAGCTTTATAGTCACCTCTGTCACTGTGAGCCAGTGAGGTCCCATCTCTACGCCTCCATTCTTTACACCTCCAGTGAGAGCCAGTGTGAAACTTCAGTGAGGGTTCTCAGCTGTCCCAACCCAACCCAGGGCACAGGATGGGGACTAGGGAGGGTAGGGGAGACAGAACTCCACAGGGTGATGATGTGGGATGTCTTTCTGTATGCTGTGGATACCAATGGTTAATAATAATAATAATAATAAAAAGCTGTTTTGGCCTATGGCATGCCAGCTTAGACACAGGCAGGAAATCCAAGCAGAGATAAAGGGGAAGGAGGGCAGAGTCACAGAGAGACTCCTTGTGCTACCATCCAAGAAAGCAAGATGTAAGCCAGGGTAATCCACAGATCAATGAAAAGGGGTTGATTTAAGTTGAAAGAGCTAACAAGCAATGAGCCTGAGCCACAGGCCAAACAGCTTGTAATTAATATAAGTCTCTGTGTGACTATTTGGGGCTAAGTGGCTACGGAACTACAGGTTTGGACCTCAGGCCGGACAGGCCGGAAACTTTTTGTATGTCCCATCACTACTTGGGAGAATTTGTTTATAAAGTGAGTTTTGTGTTCAAGGAAGAGAAAGTAGTAGTAGGAGGAGCAGAGGAGCCCCAGGAAGAGCAGAATATGGGCTTTACTTCATGATCCAGGGAGGTTTGGCGGACCTTAGTCTGGGGTAGTGACAGAATAGGCATCTGGCTGGTGGTGGGACCAGGGGTTATGACCTGGGGAGTCAGGATGGGAGGGGGGATGAGGAGGAGAAGCTGCTGCTGTGGGAAGCATGGTCTTTCCAATGTTGAGAGATAAAGACTTACCCAATAAGCAGCTTTTTCTGATTTTTCTTAAACAGTTAGAGAAAAACACAAGGAGAGTCAACGCTAAAAGTGCTTCATGGCAGAGGCTGCACCCCTGGAGAGGAAGAGAATGAACAAAGGACCAGATCTGTGTAGCAAGGGGTGGTTGAGCAGGACCAGCAAGGAGGGCGTGGCCAGCAAGAGGACTGAGCTCCCCCAAGAGTGGGAGCCAAAGCAGAATTTTGTTTTGTTTGTTTATTTTATTATATAGTCTCTTGTATCCCAGACTGGCTTTAAATTCACTATGTACCCAAATATTATCCTAAATTTCTAATCCTCCTGCCTCCACCTTTCAGTTGCTGGGACTATGGTCATGTGCCGCCACACCTACATGAACATGGTGCTGGAGATGAAACCCTGGGCTTCGTACACACTAGGCAAGCACTCTCTCAACAACCCCAGCCCTTTTCTTAAAGTGTGTGTGTGTGTGCATGTGTGTGTGTGCATGCATGTGTGTACTTACATGTAAACGTGCACGTGATGATCAGAGGACAGCCTTAGGTATCTTTTGAAATGCTCTCCCACTGTCGCAGACCACACCGAATTAGGCAAGGCCCACTGACCAATGAGCCTGTGCCTCTGCTACCCCAGGACTAGAATGACAATACACAGGTGCCAGGGGTCAGATTCTTCAGGGTCTTTACAGGTCTTTTTTTTTTTTCCCCCCCTCAAATCTATTTTGTTTATTTTGCTTATCTGAGGCAGGATCTTGTGGAGCACAGGCTGGTATCAAAGTCACTGTACAGCCCAGGATCATTCTTCAATCCTTATGCCTCTGCCTCTCCAGTTTTCTATTACGGTGCTGGAGACAGAATTTAGGATGTGGTGTGTGCATGTCCTCTGCCTCTGGGCTTCACCTGTCTCCCTTACTGCAGATTTTAAAGCAATTTGAAAGCCATGGACTTTTCCAGTTCCCTTTGGCTGTGGCAGGAGAGGAATTGTGACCTGGTGGGCAGAGAAGTCAAATATCCCTGAGATAAGTCATGTTCTCATCCCCAGGATTTGTGTGTCAGCATCCCTGGGCTACCTGCACCCCAAAACTAGAATGGTTCTTTTGTCTGTGCAAGCCAGTATGAGCTCTGCTGACAGAGATTCACAATCCACACCAAGTGGAGTGTCCTGACCCTCCCCCTACCGACATGGTGTGACCTATGGGTCACCCAGAGTAGGGGCACATGCATTCCTGGAGCCACCCAAGAGAAGACTGGGTATCTCCAAAGGGGACTGAATGAAGATTCTACAAGGCAGAAAACGGAGCTGGCTCATTTTGTAATATTTGTTTACACCATGAAGACATGTCTTTGCCCAGGATCCCTCCAATTGGTTTAATAAAGAGCTAAATGTCGATAGCCAGGCAGGAAGAGGTTAGGTGGGACTTCTTGGCAGAGAGAGGAAAACTGGGTGAAGGAATCTAGGTGAGCAATTTCACCAACAAAGTTGGAGCAAGTTGGAAATGTAGTGCTAAGAGGTAGTTAAAATATGTGGCAAAATGAAGGATAAAAAAAATGACATAAGAGCAAGGTGGGACGCTGCCTAAGGGAAGGCCAAGCTTTCATAATGAATAACTCTCCAGGTTGTTACTTACAGGTCCAGAAATAGTCCAACAAGAAAGCTTGCTGTGTTGGTGATTTTTCAAAGGAAGTGTCTCCAGCCACTTGGAGGCTCTGGGAACAAGGTCACACATCCTGAGGATCATAGTACCCTCACAGAGTCTATCCCAAGGCTTGGGGAAGCAATGAGGAAATTCTGCCCCTCCCCCCAAAAAGGGCAAGGGCTAGAAGCCCTACCCTAGTCCTGCTGTTAGCCTGTGCTATTGCTCTTGGCCACCCAGAAGCCTACACACAGGAGTAACTGCGGGGCCCTGGGGTCTTCTCACTGGCTCCTCATATTGTTGTTGAAGGCTAGCCCACCCATCCTTATCAGACCAGTTAGGACAGACAAAGAAAGTTTATGCAGCGCAGTCACACTGGGAAAGGAACAAAGCTTCAGTGACACCTTTGTCCCCCGACAAGTAGATATTGGGGTCCTGATTTACATAGAGGGCAACAGGTGTGCATGACTCAGTGGTCCTGGTTAAGGTATGGTCCTGCTCATCACTGACCCATCAAAGTCTCAGTTCTGCTCTTCTGACAAGATGTGGGAGCTGTGAGATCTCCTTCCCGGACACAGGTTCCTTGACAGGTTGGCAGCAGGTTCAGCCTTTTTCTTTTCTCAGCCTGAGATTCCTGGAAAATCCCAGTTCCTTCAGGTCCATTGTTTCAATAGTCAAAGAGCCAAAGGGAGGTCTCACATGGTCTATTCTCTGGGAAGGAAGTGTGTGTGTGTGGGGGGCTCTTCTTACAAAGGCATTCATTGTGGGGACCAGCCTCTCAGACCTGTCTAACCCTAACCACACCCAAAGGCCTCACTGTACCAGGCCTTTTCTGTTAGGCCACCAACCAGCTCCCAAATCATGACACAGATACTTCTTATTGGCTCTTGTTTTAATCGGTTTCTCTTTACCTTTTGCCTCAGGTCTTAACTTTCCTGCTGCTGTACCTATGTCTGACTGGCAGCTACCTGACTTCTGGGTTCTTCTACTATTTATTCTCTCTGCCTGCCAGCCCCGCCTGTCCTTTCTCTGCCTGGCTATTGGCTGTTCTGCTCTTTATTAGACCTATCAGGTGCCTTAGACAGGCAAGGTGAAACAGATGCAACACATCTTTACATAGTTGAACAAGTGCAGTAAAAACAAGTGTAAGACACCTTTACACAGTTAAAGTAGTATTCCACAGCACAAACAAATGTGACACATCTTTACATTGTTAAGTAATTTCCACAACTCCTCACCTCCAGCACCTCTCACCAGGCCTTAGGAGTTCAACACACTTATCGAAGGTACACAGTTCCAGCCACAGTGGTCCCTCAATCCTGCTCAAGTGTCCCCCGCTCTCAGAACAGTACCCACCCACCATAGAGGAGCAAAGTCCACTGTAGTCTCCTTGTGTTATCTGAGACACACTAAAGTGTCTGTGCGCTGGACACTGGTTGAGTGTGTGCATAACAGTTGATATGGTGGCTGAGTCTCTGTCCCACTGTGCCCATGCCTGCTGCAGCTGGAGAGTGAGCCTACATCTGGCTGGATCCAGAGGCCAGGGCAGGCATGGCAATTGTCTAAAATGTCTTCAATCCTCTTCCCAGATATAGGACAGAGGTTACCTCACTTCTTTAACCAGAACTCAAATCCAAAGCTTTTAGATACTGCTATTGAGCAAAACCATTCTGGAGTTGTGGAGGGAGCACAGTTGGTAATGTGCTTGCCGTACAAGCATGAGAATCTGAGTTCTAATCCCCAACATGCACATGAAAAGCTGGGCATGGTAGTATGCACCTATAATTCCCATGCTGGGAAAGTGAAGACAAGAGGTTCCCTGGGGGTTGCTGGTCAGCCTGTCTAGTGGAATAAAAAAGTGCCAGGCTAAGTGAGAAACCCTACCTTAAAAAGTTAGGTGACATGGTTAAGGAAGCACCCATCGTAGATCTCCATTTTCCACATTCATGGACTCTCTTGTGTGCCCCCCCCCACACACACACACACAGAGCCTTTTAAAAGCTGACATTATTTAGTAACTTGGTACAAGGCTCTGGGTTATTTTTTTTAACTTTTTTTAAAAAACACTTTTATTTATTTATTTAATTATTTGCCTTGGTGTTTGCCTGGAACTGAAACCAAAGACAGTTGTGAGCTGCCATGTGGTTGCTGGGAATTGAACCCGGGTCCTCTGGAGGAGCAGATGGTGCTCTTAACCTCTGAGCCATCTCTCCAGCCCCTCTGGGTTCTATCTCCAACCCCATGATGAAAAAATTTAAAACGTCATTAACTATGTAAATATATCCATCATACATAGCATATACAACATGCTTCTCCTTAGGAGTACTTTATCCCTGCCTCAATTCTCAAGTCAGAATTTCTGGTTCTATCAGTTAACAGAGTTCATCCCTTCTCCAAGCCCTTCGGACAAAGGGTCATACTCCGTGGCCCACTGGGCAGGTCTGCTAGCCCACTTGGGCTGATGGTTGTCCTGTAGCTCAGGGGCTCATCTGTAACACACTGATGGCACCAAATGGCCATGGTCGTTGCTTTATTACTTCAAACAACAACATCTTTTTTGAACATGTAGAGGAGTTTATATGAGGGGGTCTTAGGGATGGAGTTTCTCCAGGGATACTCAAGGATTGGTTAGTTATTCCTGCTCAGGAATTGGTTTCCTTGGTCAGGGACAGAGATGGCTCTGATTTTAGGGCCAAATTACATTTCTTTCACTGATCTTTTTTAGCTTTTGGACTCCTAATTCTAAGGCCAGGGCATATTTCTTTTACTGGTTTTGATTCTAGGGACTAGTGTGTTTCGTTGGTACTAGTTTCAGAGTCAGGGCAAGTTTCTTTGGTTCTGGGGTAAGGGATAAAGTGTTTCTTTCACTGGCTTGGGTCACAGATCCAGGCTCTGTGTGTGTGTGTGTGTGAGTGTGTGTGTGTGTGTGTGTGTGTGTGTGTGTGTGTGTGTTTTCACTTCAGGGCCAGAGTTGATTTCTTTGGATAACCCCTTTTCCTACATTAACCTCCACATGCCTACAGATGAATAAATAAATGCAAAAGACCACTTTACTCTGTACCTGGAGTTACACATGGTTGTGATCCTCCTGATGTGGGTGCTGGGATGAAACCTGAGTCCGCTTCAAGAGCTGCTGGCCATCTCTCCAGCTTCTGTGTACTGTAAAACAATTATTTATTAATATATGTGTGCAACGTGTGCGGGTGTGACTGTGGGTGTGTGCAGATGTGAGTGTGGGTGTGGTATGAAAGTGAGGCAGCTCTTTCTTCACTTTGTTTTTATTTTTATTAGCTAAATTTATTTTTAATATTTAATTATTAAAATTTATTTATTTTAATTTTTCTGTTTTTGATATTTATTTATTTATTATGTATACAATATACAGAAGAGGGTTCTAGATGTCATCATAGATGGTTGTAAGCCACCATATGGTTGCTGGGAACTGAACTCAGGACCTCTGGAAGAACAGTCAGTGCTCTTAACCTCTGAGCCATCTCTCCAGCCCCTATTTTAGTTTTTCAAGACAGAGTTTCTCTGTGTAGCCCTGCCTGCCCTTGAAACTCACTCTGTAGAGCAGGCTGGCCTTGAACTCACAGAGCTCCACTTGCCTCCTGACTAGAGTGCTGGGATTGAAGGCGTGCACCACCGCCCAGGCCTTGTTTTGGGTTAGCTCTGTCTTGCTGTGTCTGCTCTGCCATGTTCTCCAGTTGGCCCATGAGCTTCTAGGCATCGTCCTGCCTCCACCTTCCATCTCACCACAGTGCCGGAACTCTGGTCTGCATGTCACTACAGTCAGCTGTTTTCTTGGGTCCTAGCAACAGACTCTGCTTGTCAGGCTTTATGGCTTATGCTTGCGCCTGCTGGGCCAGCTTCTGAGCCTTTTTATCTTTTCTATACAAAAGTTTTCTTATTTTTTTTAAACAGAGTCTCCTGTATGCAAGGCTAGCCTTGGATTGGTTATGTAACATGACCTTGACCTCCTGAGACTCTTACCTTCACCTCTCAAATGCTGAGGTTACAGGGGTGCACCACTACTGGGAGTTTATTTGGTGCTGGGGATCAAACCCAGGCTATGGCTCCTACAGCTGGGCTCCAGCCCCTAGACTCTCACATTTTAACTAAAGGCTAATAAAGCAGACAGGGACATAGTTTGAGAAACTCCATGGCACAGCCAGAGACCTCTTCTGAGTTTGGGACTTTCTATAATCTCTCCGTGAGTCTCTGTGGGTCTCTGTGGATCTCCGTGGGTCTCCGTGGGTCTCTGTGGGTCTCCATGGATCTCCGTGGGTCTCCATGGGTCTTCTTTGTCATTCAATGGTTCTTGGGGTCCCATGGCCTAAAATGACACAGGCCTGTGTAGGAGACTCCCATGTACAAACCAGCTGTGAAGGACAGCTGCTGTGGCTTGTGGGGGCGTCTTAGTAAGACTGCTTGGTTTGGATTCTTGGTCTACCAGGTTCTGAGGCAACCATGCCTCATTCTACACCAGACAAAACAGCTCTGCATTGGAAAATGTGAAGTCACTGTTTATAAAACCACATGCTTTGTTACCAAAATGATTACCACATTAGGCTCCTTAAGCGGCCTCTCCTGAGGACAATGACACCTCAGTTCCTCATGCTGCTAGACTCTGACCCCAGGAGGCTGAAAAACTGAGTCAAGATGCCATTCCGTGGGCATGGGCCTGCCTTGTGAAGGTCTCAAGGCTGGTGCTGATGTGAGACATCTGGCTAGAAATGACAAGGCAGTGTTGGAGTAGGATGTTTCTGTTTATTTTCTCATGTTGCTTTGTTGGTTTGTATATATATATATATATATATATATATATATATATATATATACACATAGCTTCTGGAGACAGAGTCTTACTGGGTAGATTAGACAGGACTTAAGAATACTTTACCATGCATAATCAGCTGACTGCTGTGTGATGTGTGTGTTGATGGGGTGTGCATGTGTGTGGAGGGCAGAGGCAGGTGATAGCTGCCATTCTTCATCCTTTCCCACATTATTATTATTATTGTAGAGTTTTTCCAGACAGGGTTATTCTGTGTAGCCCAGGCTATCCTGGAGTTCACACTGTAGACCAGGCTGGGTTCAAACTCACAGAGCTCCATCCACTTCTTCCTCCTGAGTGCTGGGTTTAAAATGTGGACAACTACACCTGGCTAGGCTTACTTCAGTTTCCAAGACAAGTCTGTCTTTGAACCTGGAGCGCAGATTGCTGATGTGACTAATCTATCTGGTTATCTAATTCCAGGAGTATAGGAGGGATCCTGCTTTTGCTGCCTCACCCCATACTAGGAATGTAGACGCAAAACTCTGTACCTTGCTTCTTATATGGGTGCTGTTGATCTGAATTTGGATCCTGTTGTCTACAAGGCAAGCACTTTACTGACAGAATCATTTCCCCAGGCCCTGTTGACTGGTTTAAGAAACAAAACAAAACAAAAACTCCACAAACCATTGACTGATGGGGCGCATGAGATGGCACAGCCATTAAGAATGTGTTCTGGCTTGAATGTACAGGCCCTGGTCCCCCCAAAAAACAAGGACTGTACATGGTGTTTCACATTGGGAAGCTATGGGTTTTCTATCTGGTCCTATTATTATCCCTAGGCTATCGATGAGAAAATAAAGGTCCAAGAAAGAAAGAAAGAAAGAAAAATAAAGGTCCAGAGAGGTTAAGACAGTTGCCTAGAGTTGCCTAGGATAGCTGGCGCCCTGTTTCCAGACCCAGGTACATTAGCAAATACCTCCAAAAACCCACCAGCAGTTGCAGCCCCTAGTAAGTCAGCGAATCTCTGAGTCACTCAATGAGCAGGAGTGGAATGTTATCAGACATCAGCACAGGAACTGGAATTTCCCACAACCCTTCCTTGACATCTATTTTGCTGAGTAACAGCAGCTTTTGGGGTAATTTTTAAAGACTAGGAGAAAAAAGTTAGTTAACACCTAATGATTCTGCTTCCGCAGATTTCTTTTCTTACCTGGCCCTCAGCCCCTGTTCTTCGGGGTAGAATTCCTACCAGGGATCGGCATCCCCCCCACCCCCAGTTCTGTTTTTCTCTGTGCCTGCTCTGCCATCTAGTGGCTCGATGTAAAAAGTGCACCGCCTCTTCTGACAATGTTTTGTGACCTTTTGCTGAACCTCGAAAATATTAATAGTAACACTCTTCAGATTAGAGGTCAGATTCACAAGACGTGAGCTCTCTGGTTTGGATTATTGTAGGAGTTCTGTCACGTTTGACAGGGTCTCGTCACAAAAACAAACACAAACAAAAAACCTACAAAGCGCAAAAAAGCTGTCATCAGAGGTTGCATTGGTAAGGACTGAACACACCAGACATCAATCCCCGACCCCATGTGTGCACTCCCACATACACACACACCAGACATCAATTCTGCACCACCACACACACACACAGACACACAGACACGAAGACACATACACACACACACACACACACACACACACACACACTTTCCCCTTCTGCAGTACTGGAATTGAATCTGGAGGATGTACTATCTGGACCAGGCCAGCTATCTGGTTCAAGGCTGGAGCAGGCTGTTTTGGGGTTGCACCCCCAGGGATCTCAGCTCTCAAGTGAATAAAAACATGGGAGATGAGCTGAGCATCAGGGAGAAGGACCGGAGTCCTCAGGCCCAAGGGAGGAGTAACGGGAACCACATGCCCGCTGAGGTTGGGAAAGGCTGGGAAGGAAGGATTCAGGAATGGCTCTGTGACCTAAGCTCCGGCCTCTGGCTCCTCTGAGCATCAGCAACATGATCTTAGCAGAGACATGGAGCGAGAGAGCCTGGGTTCGAATGCTGGCCCTGACAGCCTGACAGAGGCCATGTCTACCCTCACTCCTCCCAGTACAAGGCTCTGTGTATGAGAACCAGCCTCAAGGCAGACATTGGGGGGTGGAAGAAGGAGGTGTCCACTGTAGGACAGTGTGAGACTGCAGAGCACTGGGACGACTTTCTGCTCATACAGGACCCTGCCTGGGTTACAGCACTGAGTCAGGTCAGCTGCATCCCCTGAGCCAGGCCAGGGTAAGAAGCCCACAGACTTTTGCCTATTAGTGTCCACTGCTAAAATCTATTCTGAGAGGTGGACAGTGATGCTCAAGATCTTCAGGGACCATAGCCATTTCCACTCAAGATAGAGTGGAGTGGCTGGAGAGACAGCTCAGTGGCTGAAGTATCCTTGACTACACAGAGTTGAGTGTTTGTATGGGCTTCGCTAGACTTTGCCTCAAAATGCACACACACCAACTAAATCAAAACAGAAAATATCAGAAATCTGAGCAAGGTGTGGTGGTGCATACCTGAAATACTGGCACTCAGGGCTAAGGCAGAAGAATTTCTAAGAGTTTAAGGCCATCCCAGGCTACATAGTAAGACACAGTCTCAAAAAAGTGTGTGTGCGGTGGCACAGTAGGGGAAATGCTTGCATCATAGTCACAAGGACCTGAGTTTGGATCCCCAGCACCCATAAGTAAAAAGTTAGATGTGACAGCATCAGCCTCTGACTTAAACTCTACTCACATTGGTAAATGCTGAAAGAGAAGTCCCCTCTTCTCCTAGAAAAGACAGTGCCTTTCTTCTAAGCCAAGTCGCTTTTCCCTTCACGCTGGTAAATAGGGTTGAAAGAAAAATAGCCTCTTTTCCTAGAATATGCCGTGTGTACTTGCCACCAGCCAGTCTGATGGAGGCCTTTCCTCCAGGGAGGCTCACTTCTCCAGACAATCCAGCCTGTGTCAAGTGAACTCAAACTAAGTAGCATGGTCATTGATGCTCATCCTGAACTCTGTCCTCTGGGGACGTCAAGGGTATAGTAGTATATGCAAAGCACACACAGCAATGGTGCCAGAGAGCAGAGCATTGGTTGGCAGGGAGGAATCTGAGGGGACAGGTATAGGAGGGACAACATGCCCAGCGGAAGCCACTAGAGAGGGTAGTCATATCCATTCTTCTTTGTATCATGTGTGGAAATGAATTTGTGGGTATGAGTGGATGTTAATACTTACCACACTGTGTACTTCAAATACATCAGTCCATTTTCTCCGTTATATATCAATACTGTGGTCAAAAAGTTCATCTACAGCCATTAAGCATTTACAGAAATACAGATTTGGTACCTAGTATTTGGGAAGTGGAGGCAGAAACATCAGGAGTCCAAGGTCAGACTCAGAGACACAGAGACAACACAAACAAAAAGAAAATATTCTTTATTAAAAGTAATTTATTTTTTTACACATTTTGGTGTGAAGATGTCATATCCCATAGAGCTGGCGTTACAGGCAGTTGTGAGCTGCTATGGGGGGGGGCTGGGAATTGAATCTGGGTCCCCTGGAAGAGCAGCCAGTGCTCGTAACTGAGGAGCCACCTCTCCAGCTCCTGAAAAGATTCTTTAGAAAGATAAAGGGTCAGTGAGATGACTTGGGAGGCACTCACAATCAGATGGGCGATTGATCATAGAACTCTCATGTCTTAGTTAGGGTTTCTGTAGAGCGAAGAGACACCGTGACCATGGAAACTCTTATAAAGGAAAACATTTAATTGGATGGTGTACAGTTCAGCAGTTTAGTCCATTATCCTCATGGTGGGACAGACATGCAGACATGACATGACAGCATGCAGACAGACATGGTGCTGGAGAAGGAGCAGAGAGTCCTACATCTTGGTCTGAAGGCAACAGGAAGTGAACTGTCTCACTGGATGTAGCTTGAGCATATGAGACCTCAAAGCCCACCCCCACGGTGACACACTTCCTCCAACAAGGCCACACCTACTCCAACAAAGCTATACCCCCCAACACACTTTGGGGACCATTTTCTTTCAAATTACCACATTACATGACAGGAAAGTGTCTTAATGATATAAAGAGGGTTTATCAGAGTGGCTTACAGGCTTGGTCCAACTATTAGAGCAATGGTTGTCCTCTCTCTTCTACCCCTCCCCCTTCTTCTCCCTCTTTCCTTCCTCCCCTCCCCCACCCATTCCCTGGATATCCAGACCCCAATAAACTCAACATGGCCTCCTGAAAAAACAAACAAAAAAACCCCCCAAAAAAAACAAAAACAAAAACAAAAAAAACCCAATGGCTGTCTTCTAATAAAAAGTCAAAAAAAAAAAAGAAAGAAAGAAAAGAAAAGTCAAAGAACCTAATAGTTGTTCAGTCCATGAGGCTGCAGTCTCAGCTGGTCCTCAGTAGACACCAGAATCCTGAAGAAGTAAGTTTTAATGTCAGTGAAGGAATGGACTTACCAGCCAGAGTGAGCACAAGCAGACAAAGAGCAAAGGCTTCCTTCTTCCATGTCCTTTAAATAGGCTCCCCTCAGAAGGTGTGGCCCAGATTAAAAGTGGGTCTTCCCACATCAAATTATCCAGTTAAAAAAGATCCCTGACAGGGGTACTTGGCAGCTTGGGTTTTAGTTAATTCCAGGTATAACCAGTCATGTTGACAACCAAGAATGGCCACTACAAAATGGAAAACTGATTTCTAAAAGTTGTCCTGTAACCGCCACACTTGCAACACACACACACACACACACACACACACACACACACACACATACACACACGCACCCACAGCATACATGTGCACAATAAAATAAATAAATGTGATTTTTGTTTGTATTGATAGAGTTTCACTGTATAGCGTGTCTGGTCTGGAACTTTTTCTGTAGCCCAGCCCTGTGGGAACCTCACAGAGACCCTCTACCTCTGTCTCCAGCGCCAGAACTAAAGGCATATGACACCACATATAGCCAAATATAAGAGAAAGAGAAATGGGAGCTGGAGAGATGGCTCAGCGGTTGTTATTCCTGTAGAGGACATGGGTTCTGTTCCCAGCATTTCCATGGCAGTTTATCACCTATAAAGCCAATTCTAGAGAATCCAACCCTCACTTATGACCTCTGTGGGATCCAGAATACATGTGATAAATATACACTCACACACACACACACAACCCAACACACACAATTAAAAAATAAAATTTATTAAATATATTTTATATTTGTACACACCCCTGTGTGTGCAGAAGTGCATATGCGTGTAGGAACCTAAAGAGGTTAGAACTGTTGGATCCCCTGGAGCTAAGTGGTTGTAAGACACCCAGGATGGGAGCTGAGAATCAAGTTCAGGACCTTTGGGAAAGAAGTACATGAAGCATCTTTCCAGCTCTTGAGTACCAGGCTACAATGGCCTACAAAGGGGTTTCCAGAACAGCCAAAGATGCACAGAGAAATCCTGTCTGGAGAAAAAAATAATTCAACATAACATGAATGACACACATCTCACATGTGTGTATCACTAAGACCTTAATGGAAAATAGCTGGCATTTTTTTCTTTAAATCTAAAATATAAATAAAAATGAACACCTTTTTTTTTTGTTTTTCTGAGACAGAGTTTCTCAATGTAGCCCTGACTTTTCTAGAATTCACACTGTAGACTACATTGTCCTCAAATTCAGATATCCATGTGTTTCTGCTTTCAGAGTGCTGGAATTAAAGGCATTGGCCACTGCCCAGCAAATGAATACATACATTTTTAAAAAAACTTTAAAAATGGGCTTCAGAGATGTCTCTGTAGTTAAGAGCACTGGCTGCTTTTTCAGGGGACTCAAATCTGATTCCTAGCAGAACCATCTATAACCTCAGTTCCAGGGTTCCAATGTCCTCTGCTGTCCTCTAAGGGCACCAGGGACATGGTACACAGACATGCATGCAAGCAAAACATCCATACATATAAAATAAATAATAAAAACTTAAAAATTAAATCTGGAGGCCAGAAAGATGATTTTGTGAGTGAAAACATTTGCCATGCAAGCCCGAAGATTGTTTTGTTTTCCTGGCATCTGTGTGAAGTAATCACTTTTCTGTCACTGTGGTAAAACACCATAACCAACAGAAAGAGGGGTGTGTTTGGCCTTACAATTCTAGAGAGTAAAGGTATACAGTGGCCAGGACAGCACTGAAGCAGGTGGCCAGGCTGGAAGCTGAGAGGGAAGAGCTCACATATAAAAGCAGAGAGCACACTAGGAGGTCTGCAGGATTTAAAACCTTAGAGTCTGCGCCCCCTCCCCCACATACTTCCTCCAGCCAGACTACATCTCCTCAACCTACCCAGACAAAGACACAGAGTAGGACTATGTAGTCAAACATCTAAACCTATGGGGAACATCTCATGCAAAACACCACACTATTTAAGGGCAGGAGAGAACCAGCTCCATAAAGTTGTCTTCTCACCTCCGCAGACACACCATGACTTGGCTGTCCACCCACACATCACTCACATGCACAGTAATAGTAATCTAGAATTTTTTTTTCTGCTAAGTTGTTGTTTATATAGGAGAGCAAATAACAAGTGAGAAGATGAGATTTGAATGCATCTGTGAGGTCGCAGACATGCAGCTCACTAGCCCCCTCTAGCGCTCGTTTAGTATAAGACACGCGTCTTCTCAGGATCCTTCCTTCCCTAGCTCTCCTGGCAAACAGGTGAGGACCAGGGAGCGCTGTCTCTGGTCCTGAAAATTCTCATCTGGTATCCAAACTGAAGCATAAGAGTCCTGTCCACAGCGGAGCCGCATTGCAAGACCCCTTTTTATTGCCCTTTTTTAGTTTACGAAGTTCCCCAGAGACCCATTGAAATGTTGCCCGAGTAACAACGGAAACACCGTAGGCAATGCTCCAAAAGAGGCAAGGTAGGAAGTGCAGAGGAGAGCAGGGAATGGAGAGGGTCGAGAAAGCCAAGAAAGGGATGAGCATCTACTGTAGGCTCAGCAAACTCACGGAGACCAAACAAGGGGTCTGGGGAGATGACTCAGAGGTACAATGCATGATGACCATGATATCTATCTCTAGCATCTACATAATAAGCAGAGCATACAGCCAAGCATGGTGGCTCATGCCTTTCAGTACTGAGGAGGCAGAAACAGGTGGAGTTTTGTGAATCTGGGGTTATCCAGGGCCACCTAGTGAGACCCTGTCCAAAAGCAGAACATGATAGCCCATGAAACCCTAGTTCGGAGGCGGTAGAGCCAAGTGGATCCTGGCACTCCAGCCTCTCCTAACCATTGAGCTCCAGGCCAGGGAGAAACCTTATCTCAAGTAACAATGGGAGAATAGGAAGATGATCAGTTATCCTTGTAGACACCAGGTACAGTGGCTTGTGCCTGTAATCTCAGCCCCAGGAGTTGGAGGAAGAGACAGGTAGATTCCCTGATGCCTGCTGGCAAGTCAGTCTAGAGGCACTGGTGAGCTCCAGGTTCAGACAGAGACTGTATCTTAGATTATAAGATGGAGAGAAATGAAGAAGGCATGTGATGTCCATCTCTGGTTTCCCTGTGCACATGCTTACACATGTGAACACACACGTGCATATACACACTGTGTACATACACACATGGAAACAAACAAAAAAACATTCCTGAAGAATGGCAGACAGAGTTGACTTCTGGCCTCTACATGCTCGTGCACATATGTTGGTGCACATGAGCACACACACAAAGGACAGGCCTATAATCTCAGTTACTTGAGAGGCAGAAGCAGGAGAGTTGCAAGGTCAAGGCAAGCCTGGCTACAGCGTCAAACCAGAACCTGACTGCAGATTTTTCAGAGAAGTGCTCTACTACTGATCTCTACCCTGAGCCCAAATTTCTGGTCCACTAGCCTGCAGCTCACTATGTATCCGAGAATGACCCTGAACTTCTGGTTCTCCTGTCTATACCTCCAAATTACTTGGATTTCAGACACATGTCATCATGCCCAATTTCATGCAATACTGAGGATTAAGCCCAGAGTTTCTTGGATTCTAGGCAAGCACGTTACCAACTGAGACACATCCTCAGAGCCCAAACACAGTATTACTGAGTGTGATATTTTGGTTTTATTAGATGTATTCACCTACTTGTGTGTGTTCCAGAGAGCTTGCCATGGTGGGCAAATGGAAGCTGAAGAACAACTCATGGTCATTGCCTTTCTCTTTCCACCATGTAGATCCCAGTGATTAAATTCAAATGTTAAGGCCTGGTTCAAGCACCTCTACCCACTAAGCCATTTCGCCTGATGAACTTGTTTGTTGAGACAGGGTCTCACTATGTAGGCCTGGAACTTGATATGTAGACCAGGGAAGCCTGGAACTCACAAAATCTTGCCTGCCTCTGTCTCTCTAATTGCTAGGATCAAAGGCATCATAGTCATGTCTAGCTGGATTTTTTAATTTAAAGATAGGGTCTCAGATGGTAGCCCAGGTGAACTGATGTGGTTGATTGAATGTAAGTGGCCCCCATATTCCCAGAATCTTATAGGTCTGGCATTATAAGGAGATGTGGCTTTGTTGAAGTGAGTATGGCCTTGTTGGAGAAAGTGTGTCACTGTGGGGTGGGCTTTGAGGTTTCATATACTCAAGATGCAGCCCAGTGTGTCAGCTGACTTCCTGTTGCCTGTAAGATGTAGCGCTCCCAGCTCCAACACCAAGTCTGCCTGCATGCCACCACGCTCCCCTCCATGGTCATAATGGACTGAACCTCTGAAACTCTAAGTGAGCCACCCTCAATCAAATGTTTTCTTTATAAAAGTCACTGTGGTAATTATGTCTCTTTACAGCAACAAAAATCTTAACTAAGACCACTGGGTTTGCTGGTATACACTTTTAACCCCACCACTTCAGAGGCAGAAGCAGGTGGATCTATGTGAGTTCTAGACCAACCTGGTCTACATATTGGGTTCCAGAGCTACATAATGAGATCTTGTCTCAAAACAAACAAAAAAACATTTTTTTTAATCTAGGGTGTTCTGGCACTTACCATGGTGTTCATGTTTGCCTGGAATTTATGGCCATGCTCCTGCTCAGCCTCCTAAATGGTAGGATTATGAGCATGATCTATCATCCTCTAAAATTTAATACACATTGTGGGATTATGTTCTGGTACATTGTAAGTATTTTTTCCTCCTACTGCTTTAATAAAACTCTGTTTGGCCAAAAGGCAGACAGGAAATGTTGGCGGGGCTACCAGACTAAGAAAACTCTGGGAAGAGGAAGAGCCAGGGAAGAGATGCCAGCAGACTAGAGGAAAGAGGTCAAAATGCTGCTCAGAGAAAAGGTACTGAGTCACTTGTCTAATCAAGGGTTAGTTTAAGAATTAAGAGCTAGCAAGTTTTATGACTGAGCCACGGGCCAATCAGTGTGAAATTAATGTAAGCCTTCGTGTGGTTATTTGGGGCTAAGCAGCAGCAGAACTGCAAACAGGTCTGAACCTCAGAGCTAAGTGGGAGAGGCTGGGCCAAAACCTTCATATTATAAATAGATGTTTTTCTGGTGACCACAGAGCCACCAGTGCTAAAATGTGTTTTTGGAATTATTTTTAGCATCAATTGCCCACAGACAACAGTAGCACATTATAAATTTTAAATTAATTAGTAGTAGTAGTCAAATTATTAGAATTTTATGGAATGTATCTTTGCACTTAGTTTTTCTAACTATGTGATGGGGGTAGATGCACATGAATGCAGGTCCCTTATAGGTCAGAGGTATTGGGTTCCCCTAGAGAAGGAGCTTGATGTGGCTGTGATCTGCCTGATGTGAGTGCTGGGAACCAAATGAGTCTTCTGCAAAAGCAGCATTTTCATTTTATTGCTGAGCTATCTCTCTGCTGTCTGTGAACGACCCCCGCCCAACACACACTGAGATAGAGTTTCACCAAGTAACTCCTCTATCCTGGAACTCACTATGTTCACTAGCTTTTCCTCAAACTCATAGATAGCCTGGCCTCTCTTCCTGGAATCAAAGGCTTCAGCTACCATGTTTATCCTCAAATATATCTGTAGTCAGGCTTTCTTGTTTGGGCCCTGCATTGAGCTTTCCCTGCACTCTGAGCCTTGAGGTAAAGCCTGTGGACCGCTAGCTCCACACTCGGTGCTCCACACCCACGTCCGGTATTTTTCTGCCTGTCTGCCTTGGGGAGGGGGGGTTAGAAGAGGAAGTCTGACCTGTTTATCTGGAGTCAGTAATTTTCCAGCCACCTGGGGAACTTCCACTGTGCTCCACCCCAGGTAGCACTGAGTATAGAAGTCTGAACTAGAGTCTCAATAAATGGCATTCTCCTTACAAAAATGACCCCAAGCGTCTGTGTCTTTCAGTTTCCAGGTTGGGGCCTGACTTGCCAACGACCCAGGTAGCCCAGGTGCTACATTCTTGGTGAACTTTCTCTGAACCAGGTGCCTCCAAATGATGACATGGAGACTTATTTTTAATTATTAAAGCTTATTTTTTAGCTTAGGCTTGTCCTTAACTAGCTCTTATAACTTGAATTACTCTGATTCTATTAATCTGCCTTCTGCCACATGCTTTTTACCTCTCCTCCATCTGCACCTCTGATTTCCTGTCTCACTGACACTCTCCCCCAAGCCTAGACTCAGCTCCTGATTTCCTCTCTCTCCCAGAAGTCCAACCTGGTGCTTTGAAGTTTTCTGTCCTGCTAGCCAGTTTCTAAATAACCACACAGAGACTTATTATTAATCATAAATGCTTAACCAATAGCTGAGGCTTGTTTTTTAACTAGCCCTTATAACTTAAATTAACCCCTTTCTATTATCCTATGCATTGTCTTGAGACTCCTCTACCTCATCTATGAGCTTTTCATGTTGCTTCTTCCACATCTGGCTTATAACTCTGTGATTCCCTGACTCTACTCTTTCTTTTTCCCATCATTCTCTCTGTCCCCCAATCCTGTCTAGCCATAGGCCAATCAGCTTTTTATTAACAATGAGAGCAACACATCTTAACAGCGTATAGAAGGATTATCACACAAACTTTCCTGCCTAGCTATTGGCCATACAGTGTTTTTATAAAACCAATTACAACACATCTTTATGCAGTGTACAAATATCCTTCAACATATATCTTAGTAAGATGTGTGGGAAAGCCATCACCTCACATGTCTATCCATGTCATATGGGTTGGTTTTTTGCACGTGAATCGAATCTCAACACCGGGAATACCACACTAGAGTTTATTAGCAGGAGAGCAGAGATGCGGGAGAAGTGAAAGAGAAAAGGGGAGGGGTCTTATGTGAGCACTTTCTTTAAGAGGGCAGGTGGGCCCGTGTTTGCATAGCCACACCCATGAGTGTAGCAGCAGCTCTACTCCATCCCAGGTGAATGCCCGCCTTGGGAATGCTTAGAATATGTCCATGGAGAAATTGTCCATTGACATTTCCTCTTTCTGTGGATCCAGAAAGACATGGAAAGAAAAATCAGGATGCTCACTCAGCATAGTTCACTCTATGTGCCCTTGAGAAGTCTGTCTTAGAGCTGCAGATAACTGGCTTAGGTCAAGGAGAGACTCACCAAAGCACTGCCCCTCACATGTCCACTGCCTCCCCTCCCCACTGCCTGTAAGGATTTCCAAAGCTTGCATTCACCTGGAATGTAACTGTCAATCATCCCCCTGGGTGTGGCGATGCAAACATGGGCCCGCCCACCCTTTTTAAAGAAAGGGCTCACACGAGTGCCCTTCTCTTCCCCCTTCCCCTCTCCTCTCTCTCTGCTCCCTTCTGCCCCTATCTCTGCTCCCCACTTTAATAAACGCTAGTGTGGTACTCTTGGTGTTGAGATTCCAATCACATGCCGCGTGCAAAAAATTAACACTGCCTCCCCATGTCCACTGCTCCCCAATCCCACTGCCCCCCATCCCCACTGCCTCCCCATGTCCACTCCCTCTCCGTGTCCACTCCCAACATTTTCTGCATGCCTACTGGCTGCTCCATTCCTACTGCCTCCCATGCTCACTGCCTTCCAGACCCCATTTAAAGTCTCCACTGCCTCCCCTACCCTGTGTGACAGTCTTGGTGGTGACTGGTTTAGTAAAGAACTGAATGCCCCATAGCTAGGCAGAAGGAAAAATAGGCCGGGCTAGTATCAGAAGAATAAATAGAAGACCAAAAGGGAAGAGTTAGAAATTGAGAGGACACCAGGGGCCAGCAACTCAGCTACACAGCAGGTATGGAGAAAAAATGAAAGAAAGATAAATAGAACAGAAAAAGGTAAAAGCCCAGAGGCAAAAGGTGGGTGGGATAACTTTAAGAAAAGTTGGCTTGAACTATGCCAAGCTAAGGCCAAGGGACTTTGGGGCACAAATTCCATCCCCCCCACCAAAAAAAAAAAAAAAGATGCTTACTGGCCACAACAACACGTGACCAAAGGAGTAATTATTGGCTGGTTAAGCTGTTGAGTTAGCCTCCAGCTTTGGCAGACCCAGCCACACGATTTTCCGTTTCACTTTAGTCTGGGTAAGTTTATTCAGAGAGTGGCCTCTTTCTCCTGGTGGGCTGCAGGTTCTTTCTCTTTCTGAGCCCCTCCTTGGACTGCTATCACACTAGGTACCTGACCCACTTCACAAACATTTGAACCACCTCTGACAGCTAAATTGGTGAGTACAACAGATTTTTTTTTTTAAAAAAAAAAAAAAAGAGGGAAATTTATTTAAGGCAAGGGAGGGTGCTTGGTCTTTCTGTGATCTTTCTCTAGATGATTGGATATTAGAACCAGTGAAGGAAAAGATAAATAATGTAGATGGAATTACCCTCATAAAGTTTATTGTGAATACTTGTTGTTTGACTTCTGTTTTATCATTAAAGAAGTCAATTAATGTTAATGCTAAAAAAGAAATCTTTAAAAAGTCTATTAAAAAGGATCTCAAAGATATTTAAACACAAACAGGGGAGTATAAAGAACAGACCTCAGCAATATCATCTAAAGCTACAGAAAAATAGCTTAAGTTTATCAGACAGCCAACACTAATATACCCAGTAACCATTAAAAGATCAAAAGAGGATAGAGATATTAGGGAAGTTAATTGGTCTCTGGTACAAATGCTGGAACTAAAAAGGATTAAAGATGCAATTGTGACATATGGGATGCATTCACTATTTGTAAAACAAATGTTGAATTCCTGGTCTTCTTGCAATCGAATCACCCCAAGGACTGGTTAGATATGGTTATTGCTATTTTGGAACCAGTTTTACAGTACAAAACATGGTGGAAGGAGGAAGCTAAAATAATAGAACAAAGAAGTAGAGCCAGGGGCATAGAAGTCTCCCAAGACCAACTTCTTGGGGAAGGAGAATATTCTGTTATTGAAAGGCAATCCCTATGCAATTCATACATTCTTGACTTATGCCACATGGCAGCACTAAATGCTTGGGATCAGATAGAAGAAGTAGGAAAGGAAACTGAATCATTCACAAAAATAATACAAAGCCCAAAGGAAACTTCTACAGACATTTTGCAGAGATTATCTGCACCAGTAAAATAGGATAGTACCGGATTCAGAAGCAAGGCAAATCCCTGGCGATTGAGAATGCTAATACACAATGTAAAAAAATAATAAGACCATGAAAAGCAAGGTCAGCACCATTAGAGAATTGGATTCATGAAACAGTTAATGTAGATTTTTATGAAGGTGATGATAATTGAGTAGGAGAGGTCATTTCTAGAGGTATAAGAAAAAGGTAAAATGTTACATGCTATAACTGTGGAAGGCAAGGTCATACACAAAGAAATTGTAATCAAGGTGTTCCCAGAAACAGTGCCTTTGTAAGGAATGATCACAAAAGAACACCCCTCCCTTCTGGAGTATGCAGGAGGTGTGGAAAAGGTCAACAATGGACTAATGAATGTCGGTCAGTCAACAAGGGACAGACAAGGTAACCTTCTGCCTCTGGGGAAATTCTCAAAGGGGGCTTTCAAAAGCCCTCATATCTAATCCAGTGCAATCTTACCTTGCTATTGTGGAGGATACACCTCCCCAGAACAATTAAAGAAATTAAAACCTATTTTTAAAAAAACATACTACACTAAATAATAGAGAATCTATAGAAAAAGAAAAAAAACCTCAGGAAAAATTGTAAAAAAAAATATTCTGGCAAATGTCTATTAATAAACAAAGATCAAAATTAAAAGTACAAATAAATGAGGTTATTATTGAAGGTGTATTGGACACAGGGGCAGATGTATCAATAATTTCACCAGAGTATAGCATCCAAGTTGGCCGCTTCAGGAGATAAATGTTCAATTTATGGGAATTAGGTCTTTATCCCAAGTAAAACAAAGTGCAAAATGGCTTGAGTGTATAGGACCAGAAGAACAGAGAAGAATATTAAAGTCATATGTGGCTAATGTTGCCATAAATTTATGGGGACAAGATTTATTACACAGTGGAGCACATAGATTAACATTCCTCCAAACACAAAAATAAATCATAGACTAACACATATTTCTGGGAGAAATATTAGAAAGTATTATGAGAAACAGTCACAGACTATCCAAGCTGTACAGAAACAAGGCACAACAGCTGTTGATCTTTCAAACACACTCACAGCACTACCTTTAAAATGGCTAACAGATAAGCCTATATGGATTAATCAGTGGCCATTAACAAAAGAGAAATTGCAGGCCTTAGAGCAGCTGGTGCAGGAGCAGTTAATGCTCAGCATATAGAAGAATCAACACGCACTTGGAACTCTCCAGTATTTGTCATTAAAAAAAAAATCTGAAAGTGGAGGATGGTGATAGATTTAAGGGCAATAAACAAGGTGATCCAGCCAATGGGAATTCCTTTGCCTTTTCTTTTAGCAAAAGAATGGCCCATCATAGTTATTGATTTAAAAGCCTGGTTTGTTTTGTTTTTTTCACAATACCCTTAAAAGAACAAGATAAAGAAAAATTCACCTTTATAGTGCCCACTTACAATAATTCTCAGCCTGTAAAGAGGTATCAGTGGAGGGTCCTCCTTCAAGGAATGCTGAATAGCCCTACGCTATGTCAGCACTTTGTACAAAAGCCAAAAGAAAAAATTTGCAACAAATTCCCAAAATCTATAATATACCATTATATGGATGATATCCTATTGGCAGATTCAAACACTGATAGTCTAGAAAAAATGTTTGAGGAAGTGAAAAAAAATGTTGCCTGCTTGGGGATTACAAATAGCCCCAGAAAAAAATACAAAGGGGAGATTCAATTAATTATTAGACTATAAAATAGACCTTCAAAAAATTAGACCCAAAAGGTACAAATCAGGAGAGATAGATTAAAAACTTTAAATGATTTTCAGAGATTACTAGGAGACATTGTCAATTTACGACTCACTACTGGAATAAAAATGATGAACTGGATAATTGTTTAAAACCTTAAATGGTGACAAGGACTTAAATAGTCCAAGAGAATTGTCACCTGAAGCTGAGAGAGAACTGGCTTTGATAGAAAAGAAATTACATGATGCACATGTGGATCGTGTGGAGCCAGACCTTAATTGCATCCTAGTTATCTTGCCCTCTAAGCATTCCCCTAGGGGAATTTTAATGCAGAGGGAAAATGCTATTTTGGGATGGATATTCCTACCACATAAACTAAGTAAAAAATTAAAGACATATGTGGGAAAGATTTCTGAATTGATCTTTAAAGGAAAATTAAGACTTTGTCAATTAACAGGAATGGACCTAGCAGAAATTGTTGTACATTTAACTAATGAATAAATTGGCCAATTATGGGTAGAAAGTAAACCTTGGCAAAGAGCCTGCAGTAATTTTTTGGGAGATATTAACAACAAATACCCTCAAAGCAAAAGAATTGAATTTTTAAAGAAAACTAATTAGATTCTTCCTTGTGTTGTACGAGATAAACCAATTACTGGAGCCCCCACATTTTATACCGATGCAAATAAGTCAGGAAAAGCAGGTTACAAATCAGAAAATATAAGTAAAGTGCTCAAAGCCCTTATAATTCTGTTCAAAAGTCAGAATTATATAATATTATGATGGCATTAATGAATTTCACCCAAGCTCTCAACATAGTCACTGACTCTCAGTATGCAGAGTTGTTTTACACATTGAAACTTCTGATTTTATTAATGATGAGTCAGAATTAACTTAAAAGAAATAGGTATCATCTTTATAACACACATTCAATCCCATACAGGTCTGCCAGGTCCTTCAGTGCAAGGTAATGATGAAATTCATAAATTATTAATAGGAAATGTGCTAGAGGCCTTTAGAGTTTCATAAAAAATATCACACCAATAGTAAGGAATTAAAAAAGATTTCTCCATCACTTGGCAACAAGCCAAAGAAATTATAAAAGGATGTCCCACCTGTTCCTTCTATAATCAAACTCTATTGAGCAAGGAGTAACCCTAACGGTATACAAAGAAATGAAATCTGGCAGATGGATGTATTTTATTTTATAGAATTTGGAAAATTAAGATATGTACATCATACAATAGATACGTTTTCAGGATTTCAGTGGGCAACTGCTTTGAGTTCAGGAAAGGCTGATTCTGTAATCACACATTTGCTAGAAGTTATGGTGGCCATCATGGGAATACCTGTAGAGATTAAGACAGACAATGCTTCAGCATATGTTTCTAGTAAAATGAAACAATTTTTTGCTTATTATAATATAAAGCATATTACAGAAATACCACATAATCCTACAGGGCAAGCAGTCATAGAGAGATCAAATCAAACTCTAAAGGAGATGCTAAATAAACAGAAAGGAGTAATAAAGACCCTTAGAAATAGACTACATAGTGCTTTATTAACTTTGAATTTTCTCAATGCTAATGAGAAAGGAACAACAGCTGCTGAAAGGCATTAGACTATAGAAAAAATGGATGAGCTAAATCAGCCTGTCTACTTCAAAGATGTACTGACCTCAGAATGGAAGCCATTAGGGAAGAGGTTTTGCTTTTGTTTCCACTGGTGAAGAAAAGTTATGGGTACCATCAAAATTAATAACAACTCGAATTGGACCAGAGAAACTTCATGAAAATAAGAATTGATGGCTCATCTACCCATACTACAATTCTTTTATTTAAAAAAAAAAAAACAAAAACAAAAAAAACTTTATTTATTTATTTGCCTTCGTGTTTGCCTGGAACTGGGAAATGGATTTACAGACAGTTGTGAGCTGCCATGTGGGTGCTGGGAATTGAATCCCAGTCCTCCGGAAGAGCAGTCAGTGCTCTTAACCATCGAGCCATCTCTCCAGCCCCATAGTACAATTCTTACAAGTTGTAAGAAAAGACAAAGGGTTGAGGCAGGTTTTTGTTTGTATCTTTACAGAAAGCCTGACTATCTTACATTCAGGAAGATAAAAAACCTTGGACATCTAGACATGTACAACAAAAGGGAAGCTATCCAGAAAAGTTCAGAAGCAAAAGAATATCATATCTATTGGTACCAATGTACTCTATGTGGTAAAATCTTTCTTCTTAACCTCTGTCTTTAATTACAAGGTAAGTTAAAGTCCCAGTTAAACTATAATTAAGGCTGGCTTTGGAGTCAGAGTGTGGCTCTCTCCTTCTCTAAACCCAAGCATACTTGTTAAAGGAAAAAGACAAAATCTCTGTATCATATCAGAAGAGCCACCTGACATGGGACAGAAGAATGACTAAAAAGAAGGACAGTTCTATTGTCACTAATCTTATTCTGAATAAAGATGTATGCATTTAGCTTTCTGTATATTGTGTTAGATTTTAGTCTCTTATCAGTTTTCTGCAGTGATCCATGACAATGCCTAATTGTGAACTAGAATTATCCAAAAGGAAGATGGGGCCCCACAATGAAGATATCACATGGATTATGACAAAGGCACCAGGCTGACAAACACCAACCAAAGATCAGATTTGGACTACAAACTGCTCTTTTTCATTTTCACGGTGGCTGGCTGAGATGAACCAGCTTCACAGACTACTCTAGCCAGGACCTGAGACAAGCCGTGCACTTTCCTGCTATGCAGAGACTGGATAACATATGATACAGTTAATATTTCAGGACTTGGCAATCAATAATACTTTTCAGGATCCCCTAAAGTTGTTGTCGCCCCACCCCCAGACAGCAGGAAGTAAATTTAAAAACATGACACCCACATTCCTAAGAGGTGGGTGGGTGGTTTTTGGTCTTTTAATGGGTTATGGATGATTGATGTTCTTTAGAGTAATTGGTTAAAAATTGTTATTGGTTATGGTTAGAAAAAAAGCTAAACAAGAGAGATTAGACTTAGGGTTCTTGTTTTTTAAAAAAGAAAAGGGATACAGATATAATAGGATATAGGGTAGATTATTGAATCTACTTTTAAAAAAGAAATTACTAACTTTAAATACTTTATATTGGATTTGATTTTTTGTATATTGTATAAAAATTGTGTATACTGATATAAGGTTGAGATTAATTTTGTCATTATACATATATTCTTGTTTGTTCAAGGTATTATACAATGTAATATAATTCTAGTCCAGAAAAGTGATTATTACCAACTAATTAGGATATAAAGAAATGCAAATTAGTAGTTAGACATTACAATCAAACTTACAATCATACTGGATATGTTTTCTTTTTTTAAAAAAAAAAAAACTTTATTTATTTATTTGCCTTGGTGTTTGCCTGGAACTGGAACTACAGACAGTTGTGAGCTGCCATGTGGGTGCTGGGAATTGAACCCGGGTCCTCTGGAAGAGCAGACGGTGCTCTTAACTGCTGAGCCATCTCTCCAGCCCACTAGATATGTTTTCAAGATCAGATATATTTTAGATGGACAGGTCTTCAAGCACTTCAAAAATCCATAGAATATGGCATTTAAGAAATTTCAAGAACATAGGTTATTATTTTTTTGACAATGGGACATCTGCTCCTGGCAGCACCAATCCACTTCAGAGAAGATTGTGGACATCAAGGAAACTCCTCCATATGAGTTGACCTTCTTTATGACAAAAGTTAGCCACTGGGCAAGAATGTACTCTTGCCTTGACTGCTGACAATATGATATTCAAAACGGGCAAACAGGAGAAACACACAAAAGAATTGCTGAACCTTGCCAAGATAAGGTAGAAAGGACTTTGGGAATATCCTGCTGCTCAAAGAAGTCTGTCAGACATGCTATGCATGTAGGCCGAAGAGTACTGCTGTACTCTTCAACAACACAGAAGAATTTTGGGGGACTGTCCAGGCAGCCAGCGGTTTCATTTCTTAAATTTTTGGAAGTTGCTATTTGCTTAATGTTATTTCTGTCTTGGGTCTCTGAGGAATTTGAAGATGAGATAGTTAATAGTTATAGTTATCTAGTGACAGTTTTAGAAAAGAAAAGTTAAAGTAAGTTTAAGAGACATCAAAATATAGTTTTTAGTTAGTAATACAAGTTAGATACAAAGTGATTAGGTACAATCCTTTGGACTCACCAAAATAGGATAAAGAATGGAATGCTTTCTTCAAACCTGTCAGTTGTTAATGAACTAGACATTCCTTATGTAATTATTGTTTGTATATTATTGTATATAATTATTGTACCTATTGTATATGGTCTTTCCTGTTAGTTATAACTTTTTATTTTTGACACAAAAGGGGATATGTGGATATATATTACACATTTAATAAAACCTGAATATTGGGGAGTGAGCCCACAGTCTAATCCTAGGCAGACAGTTCAAGAACCTCTTAAACCTTGAATACAAAGATAAACAGCTGAGTCAGTCACACACACCTTTAATCCCAGCACAGGGAAAGCCAGGAGTGGTGACCTCCACCCTTGACCCCACAACTCCAGAGAAAGAACTTCTTCTGATTCTGTGAGTTCAAGGCTACACGCCTTTACTCCTAACCTGGATGGGATAAGGTACATAAGGGCTTGTAGAAACCCAGAGAGAATAGAAGCAACCAGGAGCAAGGCTGAGGAAGTTGTAAGATAGCTGGGTGAGATTTGACTGTGGTGCTTCCTCTCTGCCTGCTTCATTTCAGCCTTCCCCTGATATTTGGCTCTGAGTCTCATTCATAATACTATAGGCTCTTTACCCCTTCTCTCAGCACTACTCACACTACTTCCTCTGGGAAGAAAAAGGCGGAGTCTGGCTGGTGGCTCCACCCTCTTCTTTCCAGATTCTCTCTCTCTCTCTCTCTCTCTCTCTCTCTCTCTCTCTCTCTCTCTCTCTCGAAGTCCTATACCTCCTGCCTCGATACTGGCTGTTTAGCTTTATTAGACCAGTCACAACAATACATTTTCTCACAGTGTACAACAGCCCCATCTGTGTAGCCAAGGATGTTCTTTTTTTAAAAAAGATTTATTTATTTATTATGTATACAGTATACAGAAGAGGGTACCAGATCTCATTATAGATGGTTGTGAGACACTATGTGGTTGGTTGCAGGGAATCGAACTCAGGACATCTGGAAGAACAGTCAGTGCTCTTAACCTCTGAGCCATCCCTCCAGCCCCGCCAAGGATGGTCTTTAACTCCCAGTCTTTTAGCCTCTGTCTCTCAGTTGTTGAGAGTACAGGTAGCTACTGTCAGATTTTTATTGTTGTTTGTGTTTGGGATTTGTTGTTGTTTATTTTGCTTTGCTTTTTTTTTTTAAACTTTATTCATTTGCCTTGGTGTTTGCCTGGAACTGGAACCACAGACAGTTGTTAGCTGCCATGTGGGTGCTGGGAAACGAACCCAGGTCCTCTGGAAGAGCAGACGGCGCTCTCAACCGCTGAGCCATCTCTCCAGCCCCTTGCTTTGCTTTTTAAGATAGATTTCTTTGTGTGACCCTGACTGTCTTGGAACTCGCTCAGGCTGGTCTTGAATTCAGAGATCCGCCTGCCTCAGCTTTCTGACTGCTAGGATTGAAGGTGTGTGCCACTACATCCAATTTACTGTTACCTTTTATGGTATCATATTTCATATTGCCAAAATGGGCTCCATCCACTGTCCCAACCCTGCAGTCAGCTTGGATTCCTGAACAGGCCTGATCAATCAACATCCTTATGATAAGGGACCTACACCAACCACAGCATGGGTGAGCCAACACACCATCCTGTGAGGGTGATGGTCTTTGAAGGGTTGGTTGGAGAAAGCTCCTGAGAACTTACTTGTCCCTTCAAAGAGTATGGGCTCCTGTGAACTATCGTCAGAACTAGAGCTCAGAAATGGTCAACTGGACCACCCTTTGACCAGAAGTACTTACCTCTTGTCCCAATTCCTCTTCTATTGAAAATGAAAGCTGATGTCAGTGTCCAGAAGATGGACTTGGGGTCACTGTCCCTCCTTATTGCTTCTCTTCCTAATGTGACACGTTGATGAAAACTCTTCATCTGCTTTTCACTATTAATCATCTCTTTAATTAGTACACTGAGACAGGTCACTGAGACCAGCCTTTGGGAGCTCTGGGAGTCTCAGCTTTTGCTCTAACCCCCCAGAAATAAGAACAGTCATAATTAGTGGCTCTGTTGTGAGGTCAGGAACCACATTTGTCCTGTCCCTGATGGTTCTGGGTCTGACACACAGCCAGAGTTCATAAGACTTTTTTTGCAGATTGGCTGCCCAAAGAACTCAAGCAAATTTGGCAAAGCTTGGGCTAAAATATACATGGTCTGCTGTGATAGTCTCTCTCCCTTGTGGATGATCTCTGAGCTGGCTCCCACCTCTACTCCAGAACACAAACTGCCTTCTTTCAGTGTCTGCAAAGCCTTTTACCTTCGAGTCTCCAGACACCATCCTCCATGCTCACCTCTGTGATGTACTCTTAGCTTCTCAAACTGACTGTTTACAAAACTCTACTCTGTAAATAGACCATGCCACTGCTTGCCTTTTGGTTGGCCAACTCCTTAGGTTTTTGTTTGGATAATACCTTTAATCTCCGGCTTAAGTAAAGGTGTGGAGAGCTGCGTTGTACCACGCCCTAAAGGTGGCACTGGTTTCTGCCTTCCACTCTTTCTGATGGTGAGTGCTCTCGAGAGTAAACAACTCCTTATTGGCTGTAAGCAAGGATGGTGACTTGCTTCTGCATCCTAGGACCTATGGGCGATGTCCACGTGGCTTACCGGAATTGGAGGCCCAGAGGGTATTTAGCCACGAGTGGACCCCCTTCTGGAGTCATTCATCGTTCATCTGAGAGTGTGAGTGAGTGAGTGAGTGAGAGAATGAGCGAGTGAGTGAAAGACAAGAAGATATCTGAAAGGCTCGAATAAACTGCAGAGAGAAGGATCCGGTGTTGCGTCTTCCTTGCTGGCAATGTTGCGCGCGGCAATTGGTGCTGAAACCCGGGCAATAAGAACAAAACTCGCACCAGCGAATGACAGGATTCAGAACTCTCTGCAGTCGGGGGGTGCACTGGTAAGTCCCAGGTAAGTTGGGATCCTCAGTTAGAGCGGGGTAGCTCCGACATGTAGGTAAAGGCGGAGAAGAGGGAGCTCACTGATGAGTGAGTGTAACCTCTTGCAGCTGTGGACGCACAGCAACCTTGAGCTCAAAGTGAAAGTAAAAGCATTAGCAAAGCTGGGGTTGTTTGGTAAAGGCTCCGAGAAACCTTTAAAGTTACGAAGAAAGGGTTATAAGGAGATGGGCGCTTCAAGTTTGCACCCAAAATTTTTTTTGACTCTTAATTAAGGAGCTGCTTCATTGCATTTCTTGAGCCCAGGCGCGGGCTCTCCTCTGCCATATTGAAAAGCTGCAAAGAGGGGCAGAGTCAGCAATTAAAGTGGTACAACCTTTTAAAAGCTCTTTGTGTTAAAGAAATGATAAAGGATTCTCAATAAAGCAGATTTAGACTCTCAAAGCCCCTAAATGGGGAAGGAAATAAAGGATAGAAGCCACGTAAAGATGGCAGATAAACAGAGAGTCTGGATAAGGGTTATTGTGTTTACTTTTAATTTTTTGACTTTTGGTGAGCTAATTGCAGAGGGACAATTGATTGCTAAGGCTGCTAAATTAAACAAATGCAAGTACTTTGAAGATGTCTTGACTTTGAAATCTGTTTATAAGAATATGCTACTTGGGAAAGGAGTTTCTGCTTTTATCTCCTCAGAGGATCAAGACCTGTGGATTAGTTCTAGGCAGATGTGGTTCCATTTGCCGAGGCCACCTGAAGCTGATAGGAGGCGATCTTGAAGATCAGTGCTATGGTGAGGCAGTGGAAAGTGGCCAGGCCGCCTTAGAAATGTTACAGGAGGAGAGATCAGAGGCAGGCAGTGAAGGATGGAGTAAAAGGGGAGAGTTGTACCCCGAACTTTCTGATATAGAAACTCCTGAGTCTACAGACTCGGAGGAAGAGCTGCTGTCACTCATAGAACAGATAAAAAGAACAAAAATAAGAAAAAAGAAAAAAAAGGAAGGAAAAGGAGGATCCAGATAGAGAAGAATGCTTCAGATTCCCAGCAAGTCAAACCATGCCTTTGGCTCCCCCTCCCTATGTGGAAGGTGGTAATGGCAGTTTAGGGCGTGCTTTCAGCCCGAGGGCATGGAAGGCAGTCAGTACAGAGTCACACTTAGCTTATTCAGTGTTTCAAGATCCACAAGGAAATCAATACAAGGAGCCCTTAGATTTCAAGGTGATAAAATCTCTGGCTGAGTCAGTATGGACTTACGGGATCACGGCCTCATTCACTGTAGCCCAGGTGGAGGCTTTGAACAGGCACTGCATGACACCCAGTGATTTACAGCCATCCTAAGTGAGAGCAGGTAAGCCTAAGTTGTTTACATTCCAGCCACCTGGAGAATTTCCACCTGAGTGCTCTGCCTTGGATATATGTTTGAGCCTGAGGTGCTCAGTAAGCGGCATTCGGCATTCTCCCTGCATGAATGACCAAGCAGTCTTGTAGGTCTAGTCAGTGTGTCTTTAAATCTCCAGGCCTGGGAGGCCAGTGTACTTTGAATAATCTTTCTGCCAGTGTGGCACAAGCCCTGGGTGTACAAAAGGGCATTAATATTCAATTAAAAGGGGGCTTGATGGTTATTAATCAAAGGATCGACCTGGTCCAAGAGTGGATTGATACTCTTTGGCAGCTGGCCTAGCTTGGCTGTGAATGGAAGTTTTCAGAATTATGTGGGACTAGTGTACAATATCAGAACTTTATTCATGCTGCAAATCTGTCTAAACAGTTGTCAAGTTATCTTTTAGGAAATTGGACTGGTGAATTTGGAAACTTGATGGCCCAGCTGGGAGTGACCATGGTGATCGTGAATTCTACCGGAGTAGATGAGGACCTGGCAGAAGGACTGGCGTCCTGGTTCTCCGCCACTGTGAATCAACAGAAAGAGTGGGCAGGAATGGGAGCTCTGGCGAGCCTGATGGTGCTGATATTCCTAGTTCACCTGTGGTGCATTTGCCATGTTAGGTTCCTTCAGTGTCTCGATGCAGCCACAGTTGTCCAAGCATTTTCAGCCATTGGAGTCGGTCAGTCCCCCCAAGCATGCTTGGCCTCCCTAAAGGAGAAGCCTTAAGAATGTTTTGCAGGATGCGAGGCTTAGCACTGCACATGAGTACTCTGGCTTATGGGAACTCATGAGGAGTATGTCTGGTTGCATGCAGGTTGACACCCAACCGCCTGCCTCTGTGGAAAGGGTGTTGGACGGGTCAGGGATTGTCTGGGTGGATGACACCTGGAGCGATACCTGTACATGTTCCTTTTGCACTTCAGAGACTAGACCTCTGCTTCTGCCTGCTTTTTTTTTTCTTAATAAAGAAGGGGGATCTGTGGGGAGCTGCGTTGTACCACACCCTAAAGGTGGCGCTGGTTTCTGCCTTCTACCCTTTCTGACGGTGAGTGCTCTTGGGAGTAAACAACTCCTTATTGGCTGTAAGCAAGGATGGTGACTTGCTTCTGTGTCCTAGGACCTATGGGCGATGTCCACGTGGCTTACTGGAATTGGAGGCCCAGAGGGTATTTAGCCACGAGCAGGATCCCCCTGCCCCAGGGTCGTTTGTCATTCATCTGAGAGTGTGAGTGAGTAAGTGAGTGAGAGAATGAGCGAGTGAGTGAAAGACAAGAAGATATCTGAAAGGCCTGAATAAACTGCAGAGAGAAGGATCCGGTGTTGCGTCTTCCTTGCTGTCGAGGTTGTGCGCTCGGCATAAAGGCGTTCCCTACTCCAGGGTCCTTGTACTTTGATGGCTCAATAGTGTTCCTTGTCCCCTTGCTTGCCTCCCTACAGCCTGTAAGTTCTGAAAAGCAGGACCAACTCTGTCTGCTGTACTTCTGTCTTCCCAGAAGGCAGCCTGAAGCCTGCCATGCAGCATGCAGCATGAATGAATGTCTGGATTTACTTGTAAAACTCCAGCATGTGTCTTTAAGTGCTCCATGCCTCTGATGCTCAGCTCTGGGCTTAGCACCAGGAGGACTCAGCAGCCATTCAGGAAGGCTGGGGTGGGCAGATCTGAGCAGTGCTCATCACAGTCCAGGGGAAATGAGACAGGATGACAAATCCTAAAAAGGTCCTATGAGCTGGTCAGTGGTAGCATAGGCCTTTAATTCCAGCACTTGGGAGGCAGAGGCAAGTGAATCTCTGAGTCAGCCTGGTCTACAGAGGGAGTCCCAGTCTCAAACAAACAAACAAAAGGCCCTGTGAATTTTGGATGTGGTTTAGTGGTAGAGTGGTTGCTGAAGAAGAAAAAGGAAGGAAGGAAAAATAAGATCTACAAAGATGGCTCTGTTGGGTAAGAACCCTTGTTGTGCAGGCATGATGACCTACTCTGGAGTTGCTGTTCTGAAATGATCTTTTTGTACACTGTAAAGTTGTTGCGTTGACTGGTTTAATAAAAAGCTGAACAGCCAGTAGTTAGGTATGATTTCCAGGCAGAAGAGATGCAGGGGAAAAGGGAGATGCCAGAAGATGAGGAGGAAGCAGCATGGGTAATACACAGTAAAGATAACTAAGCCATGTAAAAGAACATAGATTAAAACATATGGGCTAATTTAAGTTATAAGAGCTAGATAGAAACAAGCCTGAGCTATCAGCTGCTGTGGGATTATGTTCTGGTACAATGTCCTTCCTACTGGTTTAATAAAATACTGGCTGGCCAGAAGGCAGACAGGAAGTATGGGCAGGGCTACCAGACTAAGAAAACTCTGGGAAGAGGAAGAGTTAGAGGGAGACCCCAGCACACTAGAGGAAAGAAATCAAGATGCTACTCTGAGAAAAAGTACCAAGCCACATGGCTAAACAGATTAATGGAAATAGGTTAAGATGAAAGAGCTAGCTAGCAATATACCTGAGCTATAGGCCAATCAGCATGAAATCAATGTAAGCTTCTATGTGATTATTTGGGGCTAAGCAGCAGAGGTGCTGTGGGTGGGTCTGAACCTTGGGGCTAGGTCAGACAGGCCCAGCCAGAAACATTTTATTACAATCAGCTGGACTTTCATAATAAATCATTCTCTGTGTCATTATTGGGGACCGCTGGTCCTGATAAAAATGTCTGACTACACCCAGCACCTTAGGTGGGATGGTCAAGTGCTGGTCTGTAACACCCACCCCCACCAGACAGAAAGGTGGATGGGTGCCCTAAGCACAACCCTAGCTCCAGGTTCTAGGTTCACTGACAGGTCATGCCACAAAGGAATAAAATGGGGTAAAGTCATAAACCTGACATTCTCCTCTGGCCTCATACAATACATGCACACACATACACACACTTACTACAAACACATGATTATTATTTTGATTCTCTTATTCATTTATGTATATTTGTGCCCAAGTTTATTATATGCACCCTATAAAATGGAGGTGCCCACAGAGGACAGAAAAGGATGTCTGGAGGAACAGGCAGTTATAAGCCGACAGATGTGGGTGCTGAAAACCCAACCTACCATCCCTGTAAGAGCAGTAAGTACTCTTAGCCACTGAGCCACCTCTCCAAACCCAGTTTTACTTTATTTTCATTTTTTAAAAAATATTTATATTTTTATGTGAATTGGTATTTTGCCTGCATGTATAACGGTGTAAGGGTGTCAGATCTTGGAATTACAGACAGTTGTTAGCTGCCATGTGCATGCTGGGAATCAGAACTCAGGTCCTCTGGGAGAAGTCAGTGCTCCCATCCGCTGAGCCATCTCTTGAAATGGGAGTTACAGACAGTTGTGAGCTGCCATGTGGGTACTGGGAATTAAATCTGTGTCCTCTGCAAGAGCAGCCTTTGCTCCTAACCCCTAAGCCATCTCTCCAGCCCCCTTTTTTTAAAAAAATAAAATAAAATAAAATAATTTACTTTATTTTTAATGTGCATTGGTGTGAAGGTGTCAGATCTCTTGAAATGGGAGTTACAGACAGTTGTGAGCTGCCATGTGGGTACTGGGAATTAAATCTGTGTCCTCTGCAAGAGCAGCCTTTGCTCCTAACCCCTAAGCCATCTCTCCAGCCACCTTGTCTCCTTTTTAATAGAAGGGGAGCGCACGGATTTACTTAGCCACGCCTAGGGGCGTGCCCTCCCCTGCCCAGCTGCGTTGGCTTTACCACCTGGCATGCCAGGAACCCTTATACAGACCTTTACAGAATAGGGATGAGGGAGCTGGAAATTGACCCAACGTCCTCTGGAGGAGCTCTTAACTACTAAGCCATCTCTCTGGCCCATATATACACCTCTGTGTGTGTGTGTGTGTGTGTGTGTGTGTGTGTGTGTGTGTGTGTGTGTGTGTGTGTGTACATATGTATATGTATATATATGCGCACATATAAATTTAGAAAAAAAATAGAAAGCAAACAAATAAGACCTCTTAAAGACAGGTTTGAAGCTCGGTGGTGGTGGTGCCTACCTTTAATCTCAGCACTTTGGAGGCAGAGGCAGAAGAGTTTCTGTGAGTTCGAGGGTTAGCGTGAGTTTTTCAGCGTGAGTTCCAGAAAAGTCAGGGCTACACAGTGAATTCCCGTTTGGGAAAAACAAAAATAAAAAAAAAAGGGGAAGACAAAAAAAGCCAGGCGCGAAATTCCTTCGAAAGTCCCTAAAGAACACTCAGAGGATGGCGCCTCCGGCCTCCCGCTCCTTCCCAGTAAGGCTGTTCTCTAGGCGGAAGTGACGCGATTCCGGAAGTCGGTCTGCTGCCCCGCTGGGACTGAGCACTCCTCTGGTTGGCGCGGGATGGGGAGGGACAGGGCGTTCGGGGGCTGCACGGTCCTGTGGGCTCTGCTGGCCGCCCGCGTCGCGGCAGCGTTCGAGCCTGTGAGCGTGGGCATCGCCATCGGGGCCGTGTCGGCGCTCACCGGCTACCTGTCCTACTCTGACCTGTACTGCCGCTTCGCCGAGTGCTGCCGAGAGGAACGGCCCCTCAACGCGTCGGGTACGTGCCCGCGGGCCGGGCGGGAGGGCGCCGGGAGTTCGGTTCCACCCTCAGCCCGAAGCTGTGCCCGGAGAACTGAACGCAGCGGAGGCGGCTGTACGCACCCTCCGTGTTTGCCAAGCATGCACCTCCATCCAGAAAACCCGCCTTTGCTTTTTTTTTCCGAGCCAGCTGGGGTGGCGGGAAAGCTAGCTCCTCGGAGCGCAGCCGCGAAAGGGCTCTTCCTTGGATGAAAGAATCCGCGTAGCTTCCTTGTCAGATACTTAAGTGTTAGGTGAACTGGATCCTTAAGGTTCAGGCTCTGAAGCTTGGTAAAAACCCTGCTGCTGCTGAGTCGCTAAGCTGTGCCTCTCTCTCTGGCCAGTACCAGATTTATTTGATGTGAACTGGTGTTTTGCCCATGTATAACTGTGTAAGGGTGTCAGATCTTGGAATTACAGACAGTTGTTAGCTGCCATGTGGATGCTGGGAATCGAACTCAGGTCCTCCGGAAGAACAATCAATGCTCCCAACCGCTGAGCCATCTCTCCAGCCCACCAGGTTCTTTTTTAACGTGTACTTTTCTTTCTGTTCCGGGCTGGCTTCCGCAGCCCTCAAGCTGGACTTGGAAGAGAAGCTCTTTGGACAGCACCTCGCCACCGAAGTGATTCTTAAGGCACTGACTGGCTTCCGGAACAATAAAAACCCCAAGAAACCACTGACTCTGTCCTTGCACGGCTGGGCTGGCACGGGCAAAAACTTTGTCAGCCAGATTGTGGCTGAGAACCTTCACCCAAAAGGCCTGAAGAGTAACTTTGTCCACCTGTTCGTCTCTACTCTGCACTTCCCCCATGAGCAGAAGACCAAACTTTACCAGGCAAGGAAACCGATTGCTACCTGCTCCAGTTCCTGGGCCAGCTGCTCAGCTGCTCTGGCCTCTGCCTCTTTCCCTCTTGCAATTGCTCCACCTGGCCCCTCCGCTTAGCTTTTTCCTGTCTGTTTTAATTTGTTGACAGTTTCACTATGTAGCTCAGTGCTGGCCTACTCAGAGATCCACCTGCCTTTGTTTGCCTTGAGTGCTGGGATTAAAGGTGTGGCTCTCCATATCTAGCCTGTATTTATTTGTACTTTTTGAGTTAAGGTCTCATGTAGCCCAGGCTGGCCTTGATGTTAGGAATCCTGCTGCCCCAGCTTTCTGAGGACTGAGATTAATAAGCATCCACACCTTTGTCCACCTTATGGCACGTGTGTATGTGGGGGGCAGGTGTGTTTCCTTAGAGAGGATTTCATGTGTCCCAGGTTGGCATCAGATTCACTATGTAGCCTAGGCTGGCCTTGAATCTTTGATTCTTCTCTTTCACCTCCTTGTGCTGGGGTTATAGGTGTACCTCACCATGTCCATCCTTCTCCTTTTTAAAATTGCTATTGCAAAATAATTCAGTGAGGTAGGAGATGCTATAAACCTTAAAAGAAGGAGCCAGCAGCTGGGCATGGTGGCACATACCTTTTATTTGAGCACTCTAGGAGACAGAGGCTGGTGGATCTCCGAGTTTAAGCCCAGCCTGATCTATAGAGAGAGTTCTAGGACAGCCAGGGCTACACAGGGAAACCCTGTCTCAAAAAAAAAAGAAAGAAAGAAAGAAAGAAAGAAAGATGAAGCCAGCTCATGTGTAGGAGGCCATAGGTTCAGCCCAGAGAACCTGGGGGAGGGGGAGGGGCCAGACTGAGAAAAGATGGGCCGAGAGGTAAGGTGACTTTCCTGTGTGGCCTGTACCCTTCCTTCCATCTGTCTCCCAGCTTGTGGCTTAGGCACCTGTAAAGTGATTTGCCTTCCAGCAGGACGGAGGGTGTTTGTTAGGTGGGGCAGTCTAATGGTTAGCTTGGGCTTGGCCTCCTCGAGAGCTCTCCCCTATGCTGTGGCCTGGGCTCTGCCCTGTTTTGCAGGGTAGAGAGAGGACTTCCTCTTAGCAGCTTTGCCTCCTCCCATTCTTCTCCAGCCTGGCTCTCCTTGTGAGATCTCTGCACATTTCATTGGCTGATTCTGACTTAAATGATGGTCTTACTCTACTCGATGGTGCTGGTTCCTAGGGATTGGAATAGCAAAGGGAAAATGAAAGAAAGGGATCTTTTGTTGTCCTAACAGTAAGGCAAGGGGTGCTGAGGGAAAGTGCTGGGGATAGGGACCAAGGTTTGTTCATGCTAAGGAAGTGCTGTTGCTACCAGGCTACAGTCCCCACCCCAAAGTAATGTTTATGTTTTCCAAATTTTACTATACATCTCTTGAAATACAATATTTGCTGGGAGGGGGGGTGTTCATGGTTACTGCCTCCCCCATTTAAGGAATAAGAGGGTGTTGCTTGGGTGTTTCAAGAAAGCAAGAGGGCTAGCACTGTGGCTCAGTGTTTTTCCTGCCAGCAAGGTCAGCGCCTGCAGCCACCGCATCAGCCCAGAGCCTTGCTCCCCTGCATGGTGAAGGTCTGAAGCCAGCCATGTCTCTGTGTGCCTGGCGTCTAGGTTTCTTTTCCTGTTACTGTGATGAAATACTTGGCAGAGGCAGCTCCAGTGTTCTTGCCTTCTTCCTTGTTTGAGGCTGCTGTACTATATGCTGTGGGTGAGCTGGCCAATCAGCTTCTGCCCAGTTCTCATTATGCGGAGGGCTGAGGCTTCAGACACATTCATGGGCACACCTCAGGCATGTATGTGTGTGGAGGTCAGCAGATAGCTTTCGGAAGTCAATTCTCTCCTTCCACTGTGTGGGTCCCAGGGATTGAACTCAGATGATCAGGCTCAGATGGCGGCTTAGGATAATGTTTGGAAAGTGTCTCCCTGTTGTGTGGGGACAAGTATGCCCAAGGAGTTCTACCTTATCCTCTGAGCTATGACTCTCTCCACGGTTGGTCTAGGACCAGCTCCAGAAGTGGATCCGAGGCAACGTGAGCGCGTGTGGCAGCTCTGTCTTCATCTTTGATGAGATGGATAAGTTGCATCCTGGGATCATTGATGCCATCAAGCCCTTCCTAGACTACTATGAGCAGGTGGATGGGATTTCCTACCGCAAAGCCATCTTCATCTTCCTCAGGTCAGCCAGGGAGGCTTCTCAGGGACCCCAAGTGCTAGAATGAGAGTCCTGGCCACCCAGGATAGAACTGCCACTGCCAACTTGGCTAAGCCATCGGCCCATTTGTCATTTTTTACTTCCCAGTGTCAATGTGGCATAGAAATTGGGTTGGGGATGAGCCAGAGTGATCCCTCAGTGAGGCACTTGGTGCCCTGGCCAACCCCTCAAAGACAGCATTTACATTCCTTGCAGGCAGACAAGCTTCTTTTTGTCCTTGTCTGGTAGCATGTTGTAAATAGTCCTGGATTAAAGCTTTGGAGCACTAGCTGGATAGTGGTGGCAACACAGCTTTTAATCCCAGCACTCAAGAGGCAGAGGCAGGGGGATCTCTGTTAAGGACAGCCTGCTCTACAGAGGGACTTCCAGGACAGCTTGGACTACACAGAGAACCCTGTCTCAGAAAAAAAAAGAAAGGATTTGGGGCACTGGAAGCGGGGCTGTCATGACGACACATGCTTAGCATGCATGGGGCCCCAAGGTCAGTCCTAGCTTTTGAAAAGGAATGAGCCCTGGGTGAATGTATTTAGCAAGGAGATGGGGATAACTGGAGTGTGATATTTGCATCTCTGGCCAACTCAGTAATGCAGGTGGGGACCTGATAACTAAGACGACCCTGGACTTCTGGCGGGCAGGAAGGAAAAGGGAAGAGATCCAGCTGAAGGACCTGGAGCCTGTGCTCTCCGTGGGTGTCTTCAACAACAAACACAGTGAGTCCATTGGAGTGGGCACCCAGTGCTCTGCTGGCATTGAGCTGCTTCTCTAGGGAGTTTTCTTAGGGTATTATGAGGGCATATGTCACTTGACAGAATCTCTGGAAGGATGGAGACATGAAGGGTGGATTATGGACTGGGATCACATATGGGGTGTGTCCAGGTGGTGGTGACTGGAGACTCGCTGTCTTGTTCCACAGGTGGTCTGTGGCACAGTGGGCTGATAGACAGAAACCTCATCGACTATTTTATCCCCTTCCTGCCCTTGGAGTACAGACACGTGAAGATGTGTGTGAGGGCAGAGATGCGGGCCCGAGGGGCTGCTGTTGATGAAGACACTGTTACCAAGGTAGCGGATGAAATGACATTTTTCCCCAAGGATGAGAAGATTTACTCAGACAAGGGCTGCAAGACTGTGCAGTCACGGCTGGATTTCCATTGAGCTCTTCACCCCTTAGGACAGGAGGGGTCATGGGAGCCTCCCACCTCCTCCAAGACCTTGCCTTGAGGAAGCACTTTGAAGAGCCCCCTGGGGCTTTGCACATTTGCACCTGTGGACTCTGGGGATGCTGTCAGTGCTGCATGGTAGCCGCTGAAGTTGAACTTCTAGAGCCCTTAGACTGTTACTGTGAATCAAGTGGCTAGAAACATCTGAACGCAGGAGGCCAGTGGTACCCATACCTTAGATGCCACTAGCACTACCTGTGCCTTTTTTTTCTTCTGAACTGGCACTCACTGAGTTTTCATAAGCTGATGGCATTGACAGATGCTCCATCTCTGAGCTGTCAGTGTGAACAGTGGGGGCTTCCCCTGAAGCCCCTGTCGCACACTGGTACATGGGGCCTTTGAGCCTCTATACTTAGCTGCTGTTCACAGTCCTGGCTGTGGGGATTCTCTCACCTGTCTCCCAAAGGTTGCAGCCTGCCTTGGACCTTGTCTGAACCATTTAGTCATGTCAGAATGGGCTGTCAGCTTTGAAGGTCTTTGGTTCCCCTTTGCCTGTTACACTTGCTCTAAAGGTCAAGTCAGCTGTTCAGCACCTGTCCATGCATAGGAAGAGGAAGCTGGTCTGGCCACACTCCAGTTTGCTCAAACCCTGTCCAAAGCAGAGGGCCTGCTACACACCAGACATGCCTTTTTTTTTTTTTTTTTTTTTTAAAGGACATGCGTATTTTTAAAACGTTTTTTGCTTCTACACTTTAAGTAATTATAAGGTGCCATGTACTTTAAAACCTAGGAAGCACATGGTAGTGGTGGCATACACCTTTAATCCAGCAATTGGGAGGCGAGACAGTTGGATGGATCTCTGGGTTCAAGGCCAGCCTGGTCTACAGAGTGAGTTCCAGGACAGCCAGGGCTGTAACAGAATAAGTATTCTTAGAATTCTTGGGTTTGTATTGTTGGGGGTGTAGGGCACATTGCCCAGTGATCCTAACGGAACGATCAGAATTCAGGGTTCCTCTGCAGATGGTAAGTCTGAGGCCAACCTGAGCTACATGAAACTTTTAAAAGAGAAAAAAAAAAAAGGTTTTATTGTTGCTACATGGTACAATTTCAGTTTGTGGGGGTCCTGGGTATAACTTCAGGTAATGCCTGAGTGGCAGTGCTGGGCCACTACTCTTAGTGTAGGAGAGGAAGCCTGTGATTCCAGCCATTCTGTCCCATAGTTGGAGCTGGAGACATAAGAACACTGTGCCATATTTTTGTAGAATGACTATTTTTATAACATGAAAATGCCTTATAGAGAATCACATTTAGTCTTTTAAAAATGCCAAGATGAGCTGGGTGTGGTGATTTACATCTTTAGTCTCAGTACCTGGGAGGCCATGGCAGGGCTGTCTCAACCAGCCTAGGCCACACCTAAATAGCAGGTGTACATGCCTGTAATCCTAGCATGTAGGAAGGTGAATTTCAACCCATATTCTTGGGTTGGAGCCAAGGTACCATTTATAACCTGTTGGGTGCCTAGTCAAGAAGAAACAAGCTTTTCTGTTTACAATGATGCAATGTGTGGATACGTGTTGGCCACCTTTGAACTGCTGTTACTGATCTGTAACTTGGAAAGGCCTGGGCTGGCCTGTCCCAGCCTCCCCATCCTGCCTGTGAGAATGCAGACTAATAAAGCCAGTGTGGTGCACTGTGAGATGTCACTTTTACCCTCATTAGTGTGGCACAAACTGAGCTCAGAATGAAGGCTCTGGAACTACCCGTGTATTCCTTGCCCTGCAGGCTGACCAAATCACAAAAAAGAAAAACAATGTTTCTGGGCTTTTGTGTGGTATGTTTGCACATGGGAGGAGAAGGAATCACATACAGACACATGTAGAGGCCACAGTTGGGCACTTTGCTCAGCCTCTACCTTCCTGAAACAGGCTCTGCGGTTCAGAGGCATCAAGCTCCAGGGAGCTGCCAGAGACAGGCTTTTCTACCACATAACATCCTAACGGTGATCTGACTACCTGGCCATAGTTGTCTTCATCCCAGCTCAAGAGGGGAGACCTGGCTGCTGGTTCTTCCTGCCCAGAACTGGTAAAGAGCCTGATTAGTTGTCTGTTGGCCAGATTGCAGCATAGCTATATGCTAAGCTGGCTTCTCCGCAGCACCAATAATATAGCTCCATCACAACAGTCTAGAAAAGTAAGCCCTCTTCACCTTGTGTTTCTTAGATGAATATCAAGGAGCCCAACATGGTACCTACTGTGTCATGTCTACAGATGGGTCCCTTGGTAGGACAGAGGACTTCTCATTAGGACTCAGTGCTTGTGCCCCATCTTTAGCTGAATGGGCAAACCTCACGTGACTCCTGGGGACTTGGAACCACTATTGGGAGCCCTGAACAGGCTGGTAGAGGCAGAGAGTGGTTCTGCACGCAGCTGACCTAGTTTTTACTTGTTGACCCTTCAGGCCCTTTCTCCTTGCTAACCCTAGCCCCATGAGTGCCAGCGACAGCCACACCTACGGGAGCCTTACCTCCTGGCAGGCACTGTGCATGAGACAAGCCCTCTAGGGCTCTGCCTGCCTGACATCTAGAGTGGAGCTGACTGTCTCCACTAGACTCCTTCCCAGGCCAGGCACGGGCACACAGGTGCATTTGTGATGCTGATCCAGGCCTACCTAAGCACTCTATCACCTTAGCAGGCAATCCCTTGTTCCTGAGATGTCATCCGTGCAGCAGATGCCCATGGTTTAAAAGACACACAAAGCCAACAGCTGAATGGCTTCTCATATATTAAAAACCATTTAAAATAAAGTTATCACATTTCCAGTAAAACTTACTTGTTCTGCTTCAAAACAGAAACACCTGAAATTAAAACATAATTTTAAAAAAATCACAAGCCCGGGAATGGGCAGGCTGGGAGGTTTCATCCTCTGGAAGTTTCAGGAAACCCTGGGTCCATGTTATGTCTGTGGTCCGTACAGCATGGCCACCTGCAGGCTCTGAGGAGCAAAACGGTTCCCAAGGCCACACCTGGTAACCTCAGCAGGAAGTGTCCTGAGCCTCTTCCTCGGAGAGGAGTGGCCTGACAGTGTGAGCAGTATCTGCAGTAGGCCTCAGTCGTCCAGGTAGTAGTCCAGCTTGGTGAACACAGTCTTGCAGCCTTTGTCAGAGAAGACTCTCTCCTCCTTGGGGAAGAATGTCATCTCTTCAGCCACCTTGCTTATAATGTCCTCATCTACTTCATAGCCGCGGGACTGCATCTCAACTCTGATGCACATTTTCAGGTGCTTGTACTCCAGGGGCAGGAAGGGAACAAAGTAATCAATGAGGTTCCGGTCAATGAGGCTGCTGTGCCAGAAGCCACCTGGGAAAAGGACAAAAAGGTACCACTCAATATTCATCTGTCCATCAAATATTACTAGGTGTCTGTTGGGGGCCAGTCTTTAAGATGTCAGGAGACCATCCTCTACACTACCCCCATCTCCATACAGTGATGAGGAGCTGGGAACTGCCTACAGACTCTGCCTTGTGATGCTCTTGACAGCAAGGGCAGGGTGACATAAAGGGACACCTTTGGGCTGGAGAGATGGCTCAGCAGTTAAGAACATTTGTTGCTCCTTACAGAGGACCTGAATTGGGTCCCAATACTCACCAGGCTGCTCACAAGCACATGTAACTCTGGGTCCAGTGGATGCCACCCACATGCACATGCATACACACACATATGAAAAACACAAAAAAACTTCAAAAGGGACCCTACTGCTAAGAGCTTGGAAAAGCCTCTCCAGAGTATCTTAGAGATGGGAAGTGGGCTAGAGGACCACATGCACCATTCTGTGTGCTGGGATCCAGGCAGTGTGGTGAGTACTGATGGACAGGCTAGAAGGTACAAAGGAGGTAAGAGAGGAGTATCCCCAGAGACAGACTCCACCAGTCAGTATCCATCTAGGAAACTAGTCTGTCCTCAGAGCTTCAGCAGCTAGACCAGCAATTAAAGACTCCATGGCTGCTGCCAGTGCTTAAACCATGCAGAACATTCTGGAAGCAATACCTAGACTCCTCTAGTGGTAATGTGTGCAGGAAAGGCTATGCGCACCTCATGAGTCTGGACTCTGACATGACAAGTGCTTTGCAGAAGCCTAGCTCTGCATGGCTCAGCCTCCCAGTACTGAGAACACTTACTCAGCACCTGCTGAATGCCCCAAGGACTCATGACATGTCTTCAGGTCCTGCTTAACTTATTAATCTTCATGTTCTGACTCCCAATGCAAGCTGTGCAGAGAACCCAGTTGCCAATGGACTCCTGCACTTGTACTCAGTGAGGACCTACGGCCACAGCAAAAAACAAAACTGGCACAGCCACCAGTGTGACTGCTGTCTCAAAGGCCTACCTGAGCCAGATGCACACAAAGATCATAGCTGGGGGCATCTGGCCTGGCTAGGGAGGAGACTCCATCCAGCACAGACTGAATGACGAGAACGAACCCAACCAACCAGACCCACCGAGTGCTCAGCAGAACCAATAGACTTCAGATGGTTACATGGCCTTGAACACCAGCTGAGCTGGGGTGTAGCTTAGTGGTAGGCACTGCCTGGCATGTGTAAGGCCCTGGGGTTGAGTCTGAACAGTATAAAAGTAACATCACCACCCGTATCTGCCAACTCAGATGTGTGTCTCAAGTCAAATGCCTCCTTCCAGCTCCTCTTCCCAGCCAGGATGCTTCAAACACATGGACCCTCCTCAGAAAACTACTCTTTTCACTGTCCACCCAGCACCACATGTCTTGACATCTCTTATCCTTCTATGGCCCTGCAGGCAAGTCCGCTCCACCTTCAACACAGTGTTCTGATGTGTTTCCTGCTGTGTGTAGTCATCCCTTTTAGCACGAAGAGAGACTTTTCCACGTGTAATTCAACTTTCCTCAGTAGTATTCCACTTCTACAGGAACAACACACTGTGCCGGTCACTGAACTTCAACACAGATTTCTTGGTGAGCATGTTCCCAATGAGGCCTGTGGCCTTTTGTTTTGTCACCTCAACAACCCAAGACCAGCAAAGACCTGATGAGATAACCAGTGAGTCACCCTCATGGCTGTCTGCCTCCTGAGGTTCAAGGTCAAAGGTTGCATGACAGTAGCTGGAGAAGCAGCTGAGCTCAAGTTAAAAGCTCTGAGTGCAGATGGAGGTGCCGCACAGGCTCCTCCACCGAGCCTCAGTGTCCTCTGTAAAGAACAGGATCTATCTACTCTACACGGTAACGGAGTAGACTGAATCAAACAAGCAGGTCAAGTCTGAGGGTGGTACAGAGGGAAGGTCCAGTCATGGCTAGGCAGCATCCTAGGGTACTTACCCAGTTACCACCCTTCTTGAACTCATACAGTGCTCTCCTGGTTCAACTACCTGCTTTTCCTCTACCAGGAATGTAGAACAAACCCTATCTCAACCAATTGATCAGAAGTACAGCCCAACTGCAGTGTTCATACAATCTGTGGCTTGTTAATGGATTCCACTCAGGGAGCACTGAGTCTACATTAGGTTCGGATCTGAGGGTACAGGGTGAGGAGGCTGGGCTAAAGACAGCCACACTTACTGTTCTTGTTATTGAAGACCGATACGGCCAGGGCATGCTCCATGTCTCTGAGCTTGATTTCTTCCCTCTGCTTCCCACTTTTCCAGAAGTCCAAAGCCACGTCTGTGATCCTTTCTGCCCCTGCATTGCTGCAGAAATAATTGCAGTGAGGAGGGCTGCACTTGTCCTCAAAGCCCCCAGTTCCAGGTACAAGGTTCTCCCACCATGTCCCAGCCACAGCCTCACCTGAGGAAGATGAAGATGGCCTTCTGATAGGAAACCTCATCTACCACATCATAATAGTCTAGGAAGGGCTTGATGGCATCGATGAGGCCTGCGTGCATCTTGTCCATCTCGTCAAAGATGAAGATGGACCGAGCACAGGCACTCACGTTGCCTCGGATCCACATCTGTAATTGGTCCTGAAGGACAAGAGGGCCCATTCAGAGCTCTAGTGGGTGCAATTCTATCAGCTTTAGGTGTGTTTTTGTGCAGCTCTACCCAGAGCCTCACTACTGCTAAGCAAGCCCCCTACCGGAGCCACACCCAGGCCCTCAGAACTTTACCCCTAGGGTCAATGGCTGCACTTCTGGAACACTGGGCTATGATCCTTACACACATACCTTGCTCTCACAATCACTTTGTGTATGAGTAGCAGCACACCCACGGCACAGGTGAGGACACTGAGGCCCAGGCACATTGGCAGCTTGCCTAAGACAATATAATTAAGCTGGGGCGAACTGGGATCTATCAATACAGTCCTGCCCTATGCCAAAGCTCCTGGTTTCACTGTGATCACACTGATGCTGTTGCCAGCCAAGCACTAGCTCTGTCATCACAATGGTAATGTCACCTATATCCTGTGTATGACAGTCTCTTGGTAAGAAGTAGACACCACTATCATCTCTTACCCTCCTGTCCAGCTTGGAGAAGCACTGACTCACAGGTGGGGAAACAGTGCACAGGGCCACCTTAGGGAGTCTGAACTTGAGCACTTGGCATTCTGGAAGATGTAAATCGGTTTGACTAGGAACACACCATAAGAACACATTTGAGATGGACCTGGTGACATGCATCTGTGACCCCAGCTGAGACAGAGAAAGAATTCCAGGCCAGGGGTGGGAGGAAGGCCTACTGGATAAAGCGCCTGCCTTACAAGCACCCTCCTGAGGGAGCCAGCTGTGGCAAAGACAAGATCTTTGGGGCTTGCCTAGTTGGCAGCCCCAGGTCTCAACAAAAGACCCTGTCTCAAAAAAAAAGTGGACAGTACCTGAGGACCACCACCAGAGACAGACCTATGGGCCCTATGCACACACAAAACAAACACACAAAATGTACAAACAATGACTAAACTAATACAGAGTTCAGGGGCAGTCAAGGCTAAAATGAGCAGCTGTCAAATACAAAAAAACAAACCTTATCTTATTTGTATTTGATGTTTTGGTGGGGCAGATGCTACAGACTTCTTCAAGCATTATCTCAGAAAAATGAGCCAAAATCAAAATTCTACAGGATCTGTAGGTATTTCCATCCTTCTCCTGAAGTGAGGTGGGAAAATCAGCTATGCATTTTTCTAAAGAACACATTGTATATTTGTTTGAAGTTTTTCCCTTGGCTTCTGTGACCATAGTTACAATGTTCCATTTGTATCTAATGTAAGCAGCAAATCTGCCTGAGTGGAGCACCTTCTGCTTAGAGCACTCACAGAGGCAGAGCAGGTGTTTATATTATGATTCATAATAGTAGCAAAAAATTAGTTATCAAGTGGCAATGAAATAATTTTATGATTGGGGTCCCCACAACATGAGGAACTGCATTAAAAGGTGGCAGCATTAAGAAGGTTGAGAAGCACTGCCTTAGAGGAACCTTCAGAGACCCAAGTGGCCTGCTAAATCACGAGGCAACTGACCATTTACACAGAACTCACTCAATTGTTAGAAGCCAACAGACAAGGTTTGCCCAACCTGCTACCAGAATAACAGATTCTGTGCAGGCCACTACAGCAAGACACCGTTGTAAGCACCGTTCACCAGACATTCTAACCATCCCCCAAAGGCACTGAGGAAATACTATTGGCCCCTATTTTTTTCTCCCTCCATTTGTAGTCTTCCCCTTGTCTGTTTTCAAACAGAGACACACCATATAGCCCAGGTTAGCCTCAAACATACGATCCTCCTGCCTCCCTCTGCCTGCTGGGAATACAGGTGTGTAGAAAATACCCAGAGATTACAAAACCTGCCCAAAGCCACACAGTTATGGTGACTCCAATGATTAGCAGAAAGGTAGAGGGGGCTTCACACAAGTGAGGGTGAAATACCACTCTGCAACAAAGGGTGTCTCTCAGGTTAGTTGACATTACCCACTGTCAGCTAGAGGGAGGGTGAGTTAGGACCGGATTTCAGGTGTGGGCTGTTAAACTCCAACAGCTGAGTCAAGCCAACTAAAGCCTTCACCTTCACGTCTCCTTTTCACAATACAGGTGAGACCCGGAGAGCCTGAAGTTAGATTTGATTATGTCACCACTTGTCCACAGCCAAGTGTTACTGAGCCTAGAGGTCACCCATAAAACTATGGTGCTCAAGGAATCACAAACCATCTGTAACATATCCACCACCACTCCTGCTGCAGCGGGCAGGGACAGGGTTTGGTATGGGCAAGTGCTCTACCCTGGGCTACCTGAGCCCTTGATATTCCTTTGAAACACGGTCAGGATCTGCACTGAACACGCTATCGTCAACTGTAGTATTTCCTCCAGGCTCTCTCCGCCTCCAGAATGGCTGACATAACCACAGCCAGTTATGTGCACACCTTTTAAAGAGGAACTGACCTACAAGGAGCCATACCGAGGCTCACTCACTGACGTGAATTCCCACATCTCATCCCACAACAGAGAAAACCCACATCCGGCTCATCCACGAAGGTGGCCAATTAATGCTCTTGCCTTATACAGGGTGATGTTAGAAGCGTGGGGGAAGTGCAGCGTGGCCACAAACAGGTGCACATAGTCACTGTTGAGTCCACCCTCGTAAATATTCTCTGCGATGATCTTGCTCGCGAAGTTTTTACCAGTGCCTGTCCACCCATGCAGGGAAAGAGTAAGGGGCTTCTTGGGCTTCGGGTTGCTTAGGAAACCAGACACGGCGTTTAAGATGACTTTCTTTGCAAGATGCTGTCCAAAGAGCTTGTTATCCAGATCCTTCTGCAGCGCTGGGAATGGAAAGATCACTCTGATCAGGAGTGCACTGAAGGACCCTGGTGCCGCGAACCCTGCCCTTCCTAAGGCCTGGGCTTGAGGATGTTCCCCAAAGCAAAGTGGAAGAGACGCGGTGAGGTCGCCCGGGTGAACTCCGCGCAGGGCTGACACCCTACCCCCGGCCCGACAACTCATCTCTCAGGCCTCCGACCAAAGTCTGGCCTGGCTGCGGCGCCATCCCCCTGCCGCAGCGCCCCGGCCTCCTGGCGCCCATCCCCGGTGCCCGCCTACCCTCCCGGCTGAGGCTCCGCTTCTGGCCGCAGCACTCGGCAAAGAGGCAGTAGAGGCGCGGGTAGGAGATGTAGCCAGTGAGTACGCCGGCCAGGGCCAGGCCGAGGCTGATGGGCTCCACCGCACGAACAGCGCAGGGCGCCAGCAGCAGCAGGGCCAGTGCGGCCCGGCCCAGCTTCATGCCCGGACCCGCGCCCCTCGCGCGTCCCAGCTCCCACAGTACCCGTCGCAATGCCCGACGCGCGCTTCCGGTTCCTGCCTGCCCGGGCCGTCCTCTTTGTCTCGGGCAGGCCGTTTTCTGACGCTATCCGCTGCCATCTTTCTTAAGGGCAAAGTCCTTCCTGCTTCTGAACCTTAATAGGAATCCGGTGGTGATTGCATCCCCACTACACCCTCATCAAATAACAAAATGTTTTAAAATAATTTTTAAAAAATGACGCAGGTATCTACATGCAGGAGGTGCAGATAAACTCATGAAGGTATACACATCATATCTAAATGATTAAATAAAAAATGTGAGAAAAGGGCTGAAGAGATGACTCAGCGGTTAAGAGCACTGACTGTTCTTCTGGAGGACTTGAGTTCGATTCCCAGCATCCACATGGCAGCTAACAACTATCTGTAATTCCAAGATCTGACACCCTTACACAGTTATATATGCAGGCAAAACACCAATTCACATAAAATAAAATAAATATTTTAAAAAATGTGAGAAAAATATTGTGAGTTCCCATATGACACCCTCCACCACCATTCCTATTATTAAAATCTGCCATTTGATCAAGGAGCCGCAGATGGCTCCCAGCACTCAAGAAGCTGAGGCAGGTGGATCTGTATGAGTTTGAGACCAGCTGAAGATACTTGTTTTTTTTTTTTTTTTTTTTTTTTTAAGAAATTTCTTGCTTTTCTGAGACAGGTTTTCTTTTCTTTTCTTTTTTTTTAAAAACTTTATTTATTTATTTATTTGCCTTGGTGTTTGCCTGGAACTGGAACTACAGACAGTTGTTAGCTGCCATGTGGGTGCTGGGAATCGAACCCGGGTCCTCTGAAAGAGCAGACGGTGCTCTTAACCACTGAGCCATCTCTCCAGCCCCGAAGATACTTGTTTTAAAAAATAAAATAACAAATCCAACATCTGAGGGCTAGATATTGTGGTCCACACCTTTAATCCCAGCACTCAGGGAAGCAGAGGTTGATGAATCTCTGTGAGCTAGAGCCACCCTGGCCTACACAGAAAACTCTAGGGGCAGGCAGGGCTACACAGTGAGGCCCCCATCTCAAAAGAATTTTAAAAAATTGATAGTTGTATTTTATACTTGTTAAAATCTACTATATTGATTAAAGCCTATAGCTCATCCAGATTTTTACTTAGGGAACCCATCCAGCTCCCCACTGTGCTGACTCCTCAATTCTTCTTTAATGCTTCTGACATTTGCTTTATTTTTTAAATAACTTTGGGAGTTTTGAGGAACACTAGACATTTGGCGGACACTAGGATGGACCCAAGGGTGCTGTGGGATAATTCTTTTGCACACTGTGAATATGTATTACTCATTGGTTTAATAAAGAGCCAACTGGCCAATAGCTAGGCAGCAAGAGGACAGGCAGGAGAGCCAGACAGCGAGAATGCTGAGAAGGAGTCACTAGCCAGATGCAGAGAAAACAGGAGATGAGTATGCCAAGCTGAAAAAAAGGTACTGCCATGTGGTAGAGCATAGATAAGAAATATGGGTGAATTTAAGTTGAAAAAGCTAGTTAGTAACAAGCCTAAGCTATCAGCTGAGCATTTATAATTAATAACAAGTCTTTGTGTGATTATTTGGGAGCTGGCTAGTGGGACTGAAAACCTGCCTACACTAGGGCCTCATACATTGTAGGTAAACACTCTTATGAAGGGATATCTCAGATCTTTGGGGGGGGTTGTTTCTTTTGGGGGGGAAGTGGTGTTGTGCCCTCAACTCAAAACTCCCCAACAAAATCATGGAGCTGACTTCTCAATGCAAAAACTAAGGTTACTTTATTTGAGCATAGCCAAGGGCTCCCCCCCCCCAATTATAAAGGGTTTATGTAGGAAAAAAACACAAGCAGGGTATTGTGTCTTGGCATTCTAGGATTGGGTGAGGGGACATAGAATGAGATAATCTTTTGAAATTATTGGTCAGGCTATAGGTGCTAAGTTGCTAATGGTTATAGAACAGCAACAGGATTTATGGCAAGATATGGGATGTCTGCAAAGACATCTGGCTCTTGTTAAATTTTGCTACCATGCCTCCTGTTTGACTGTGTGCAGGACGTTTGCTTGGAATTCTGCCAACACAGCATTTTTGGGGGCTAGAGTTTAGCTTTCAGTCATCATGGAGGCCTGTTCTCAGGGTGGTGTCGGGTTTGTTCTTTCAGTGGGTGTTAGGAATTGAACTCAGGTCTGTATAAGAATGACACTCTTGTTAGCCATCTCTCCAGCAGTCCTAGTTTGCTTTCAAGTACTATGAAAAACACCATGACCAAAAGCCACTTACAGGAAGAAAGGGTTTATTTCATCTTACAGATACACTATCATTAAGGGAATCCCAGGTAGGAACCTGGAGGCCTAAACTGAAAAGCCCATGGAAGAAAGGTGCTTTCTAATGTGTTCCCTCTGGCTTGTTTTTTCTTTTATTATTTATTTTTTATGTGCCTTGGGGTTTTGTCTGCATGTATGTCAGGTCTGCTGAAACTGGAGTTAGAGAAGGTTGGTGCTGGGAACTGAGCCCAGGTCCTCTGAAAGGGCAGTCAGCTCTTAAGCACTCAGCCATTTCTCCAGGCCCTCAGTTACTTTTCTTACATTGCACATGTCCACATACCTAGATGTGGCACCACCCACAGCAGACTGGACCCTTCCACATCAATTAATAATTCAGAATCAACGCCCTGCTAATCTGATGGAGGCAATTGTTCAGTTCACGTATGTACGTCTAGGTTTGTGTCACTGACAAAAACAAGTCAGCACAAGGCAGAGACCATGTTGTTTTCCCACTGTGAAGTTTCCTCTGATTTCCCTCCTCTTTGGAAAGAAGTCAATGTGCGAGGCCTACACTTAGGCAGTGGAGAGTTAGGCCCAACCTTGTTGAGAGCAAAGTGTCTACAAAAATCACCTTCCTAAGAATTGTGGTGCTTAACTGCAATTCCAGGAGGTAGAGGTAGGAGGACAAGAAGTTCAAAGTCATTCTCAGCTATATCTTAAGGTCAAGGCCAATCTAGGCCCAAAGAGGGATGGGAAGACAGGGTTTCCTTCTATAGCCCTGGCTGTCCTGGAACTTGATCTGCAGGTCAGGCTAGAGTTGAACTGAGAGATCTGCCTGCATCTGCCTGAGAGTAAAGGTGTGTAACACCATGCCCTGTCCCTCCCATTTTTTAAAAACAAAAACAAAAACTCAGGTTGTTCTTGAACTTTTTATGAGTGGAGAATGAATACCAAGCTCTTTTCTATGGTGACAGGAGCTAGACCCAGGACTGATAGGCAAGCACTCTCCAAGGTGAGCCATACATCAAGGCCCATTGCTGTTATTCTGTGTGTCAGATGGTCCCATGGGCTCCTCTGACATACACTCAACCTCTGAGATCTGAAAAATCCTGCCTGTTAGTGGAAGTGTAACAGGCCTCCAGACCTTAGCATAACTGAGTCCATGATGGAAGTGCCTTCCGGTTTTAAAACTTAACATATAGACAGTACCACCTGCCAAAATAAAAAGAAAGACCTGACAATCAAAGTCCATAGTTCTGAGAAAGTCTCAGCATGTACTAACATTGCTTTTTGGTTTCTGTAGTTCTGCATCTGGCTAACTGTTGTTAATATGTGAACCTGGGACATGGCTTTTGTGCTTAAAGGTCACCCTGAGAAAGGTTGAGGGCTATACCGGGATCCCAAACACCCAGTGTAGTCGCCAGCCAGCCAACTGATAAACACTGTCTGTTGGCTTAAACCTGTGTCTGAGCCGTCTTCTGTGGTGGGTGCCCCACAATAGAAGGAGTACAGGGCAAACATGAAAGTGGGGCCCAGTTAGTACTTAATAATTAAATTCTAAAAGAGATAAGACATGCAGCTTCTTACATTTGTTTATTTGCCTGTCTCATTATACAGCCCTAGAAGGTCCAGAACTCAAAGATCTTCTGCCTTTGCTTTGCTCAATGCTGGGGTTAAAATGCTTGTGTCATGCCAGGCTTTCCTTTTTTGGCTTCCTGGAACTCGCTGTGTAGAGCAGGTTGGCATGGAACTCAGATATCTGTCTGCTTCTGCTTTTCTTTCTTAATCAAAAGAACTTTGTAGCTCTATAAGAGTTAGGGAATGCAAGTATATCTGAACCATCCTCCATTTTCCTGCTGTGAACTGGACACTCCAAACCAGGTCAGATATATCTTGAGATATGGTCTCTCCTGGTTGTCCTGAAACTCATTATGTAGATCAGACAGATCTCCAATTCATGGAGATTTCCTTGCCTCTGCCTGAGTGCTAGGATTAAAAGCATATGCCACCACACCCATCAAGGATGGATGTATTTTTCAACCCTATGAAGGAAACCATGGCTATGTATATAACCAAAAACACAATGTAAATAGACTGGAGAAGATGCTTGGCAGTTAAGAGCACAGGCTGCTTTTCCAGGGGACCTGGGTTAGATTCCTAGCAGAACATGGTGCCTCACAAGCATGGGTAACTACAGTTCCAAGATAGCTAATACCTTCCTCTGGCCTTCACAGACATTATATGCACACACATATACATAAACACGGACATACATGAAGACAAAACACCCATATACATAAATAAATCTTAAAAACAAAACAAACCCACAATGAACACAACCAGTTCTTCCAAGAAAAAGGTAACATATTTACAATTTAATAACACTCAAGAATAGTTTGTTCCAGACAGGAAACACAGACGTGGATACATTGTTTTGTTTTGAAAGTTACAAAGTTAGTGCTTGAAAATGCCAGTCAGGTGTGATGGGGCCTCTAAAATCCCACTAGGGAGGAAGCAGGAGGTGAAGGCCATCCTGGGATACACAGGGAGGCAGTCTCCAAGCGACAACAGAACAGAAATCTGGTAGGTAAGTGCCATCTGAAGGGGACCCCAATAACTAACAAGCAGGTTCTATGCGGGCACTATCTGTACTGGGACATGCTGAGTGCTACCACGTCCTTTCCCGCGCATCTTCTTAAACTCCTTGTGTGTACGTGCTGTACAGCCCCACTGAGCCTCAGTAGCGTCTGTTCATCTTCTTGAACTTCTCATAGTGGTAGTCATCTGTGGCTTTCTCATTAGCAGGACGCTTCCGGTTGGGAGGGGACCCTAAAGAGAACAGAGATTGCCTGTCATGGTGGAACCAGCAGACACTACTGTTGCAAGGTGAGAATCTGGTTGGAGTCATCCACATCAGACCCGGCACTGATGCCAGTGGAGAGCTCAGGTGGGCCATGCCACATGGCTCTTCTTTTTTTTTTTTTAAAGATTTATTTATTCATTATGTATACAGTATACAGAAGAGGGCACCAGATGTCATCATAGATGGTTGTGAGCCACCATGTGGTTTCTGGGAATTGAACTCAGGACCTCTGGAGGAACAGTCAGTGCTCTAAACCTCTGAGCCATCTCTCCAGCCCCCCACATGGTTCTTCTTTACTAGTGTTTCTGCTCTTCCCTTATTCAAACTTTCAAACTCAGTTTCTACTAGCTTGACAGCTTGGGTGCCCCAGAGCGACTGTGGGTTACTGGTACTGTGGTTTGTTAACAACACCCACAGCTCTGAAGGGGGAAGGCACATGCATGGTCCTTAGCAGGGGTCCGGGTCAGATGCCTTGGTCCCCTAGGGCTTGAGCATTGCCCTGCCCTGTATGACTTTGTCTTCACAGGCCACATAAAGGCCACTCAGGGCTGTACTCACGTTCAGGCTCTGGCTTCTCTGTGTCACCCACTCGCAAAGGCCGGGTTTTGGGCTCTTCTTTGTTTCTCCGGATGGGTGCATTGAGCTCCTCATGATAAACTGAACAGAGAAAGAATAAGAGACTATGAGGCAGGAGGTGGGGCTCCCAGGAGACTCTGCGGTATGGGGCAGGCAGGGCAGTCAACTCACAGCGGTTGTGCTGTACGTAGTTCACAGCCATGTTGGTGGGCACGAATGATGTCTCACTGTCCTTCTTCTTATTCTGCTGCTCTGCCAGCAGCCGGGCCTTGGCATCCTCCGTGGAAATGATATTTTTTATTTTAGCACTGTTGAAAGAGAGAGAGCATCACACCTTTGGAACTGACTGGTGAGGCTGGCTACTCCTGCTGCCCAAGAAGCTGCTGTCCCAGAGCACAGAGCTCTCCAGTGCCCCAGGCTGTTGCATGCCTTTCCTCCTTTCCTTTTTGCTTCTGGTTTTCAGACAGGGTAGCCCTGTGCAGCCCTGGCTGTCCTGGAACTCACTCTGTTGACCAGGCTGGCCTCCAACTCACAGGGATCCTTCTGCCTCCCAAGTGCTGGGATTAAAGGTGTCAACCACTACCCCTGGCTCCTTTCCATTTTCAGATAAGGTTTCTACAAAGTCCCAGTTGGCCTGGGACTCAAGATCCATCTCATTTCCTCTTGCCTTAGTCTCCTCAGGGTTCAGATACCAGTGCATGGCACCCTACCTGGTCTGACCCTGTGATCACATAGCCACATGAGAACCCGTGTGCTTTCTTTTTGATATAAAGAGAGAAAATCTTGGAACCTGGCAGTGGTGGTGCAAACCTTTAATCACAGCACTCGGAGGCAGACACAGGAGGAGTTCAAGTTTGAGGCCAGCCTGGTCTACAGTGAGTTCCAAAGAAACCCTGTCTCAAACAAAACCAACAAAAAAGGAAATCTCAGGCTGGGCATGCAGCTCAGTGGTAGAGTACTTATCTAGCATGTGTGAGGGCCTGGTTTAAATTTCTAGAAATGCACGTGTGCACAGACACAAATCATGCCCTGCAAAAAATGAAGTGGGTGGAGCTGGAGAGATGGCTCAGAGGACCTGGGTTCAATTCCCAGCACCCACATGGGAGCTCACAACTGTCTGTAGTTCCAGTTCCAGGCAAACACCAAGGCAAATAAATAAGTAAAAGTGTTTTTTTTTTTTTTTTTTAAAAAAAAAAAATGAAGTGGGCTGCTTAAGGTTCACAGCCTGCCAGGCCAGAAAGAGACCAGAGCCCACAACCCTCCTAGCACTTCACTCTAAGCAATGAAGTACTGACCACTGTACTGGTCTGCCTTGCAGGTGAACAGAGGCTTATGGAGGAGGCCTGGACCAGCCTTTTACACAGCCCTTGACTGGAGAAAGGTCTGGCTAAGGAGACACCTTTGCTTCTAGAGGTCAGGGTCCTTAAGCCTCTTCAGCCACGAGGACCAGATATAACAAGAAACCTCTAGAGACAACCTGCCTGAGAGAATTTATCTGTAGGTTTTCAAGGAGACTGAGAAGAATGCCCATAATTTTTGTGAGCACGTGTGCTTCTGTGTGTGTGCACACAAGTGTGTCCATGCGTGTGAGCATACATGGGAAGGCCAGAGGACAACCTCAGACACAGTCCATAGGAGCCACATGTCTTTTTTGAAGCAGGGTCTCTTCTTGGCCTGGAACTTACTAAGATTAGGCTGGCTGGGCAATGGTCCCAGCAGCTCTCCGATCTCCACCTGCTCAGTGTGCCTTGCTATACTTGGCCTTTCTGGCCTGAGTTCGGGGAATCAAACTGAAGTCCTTATGCTCACAATGACAAGGAAAGTACTTTACCACTGCAGCCAGCTTCTCGGAACTCTTAGGAATGCTGGGCAAGTGCTTGGGGGTTTTTTGTTGTTGTTTTTTAAAGGGGGTGGGGAATGTAGTGGGTTTATGTTCTGTTACATTGTAAATATTTGTCCCTCCTACTGGTTTAATAAAAAGCAGACTGTCCAGAGGCAGACAGGAAGTGTGGGCGTGGCTACCAGACTAAGAAAACTTTGGAAACAGGAAGAACAGAGCAGAGAGAGATGCCATAGAGACACCAGGAGAGAAGCTAGCAGATGCAGAGAAAAGACAACCATGTTGCTCTGAGAAAAGGTACTGAGCAGCATGACTAAACAAGATAAGAATCATGGGTTAGTTTAAGAGTTAGCAAGTTACATGCCTGGGTCTATGGTCAATCAGCATAAAATTAATATAAGCCTTTGATTATTTGGAGCTAGGCCAAAGCAGGGCTGCGAGTGAATCTGAATCTTGGGGCTAGTCCAGAGAGATCAGGCCAGAAATTTTGTACTATACTCTGTGGCTTGTCTGTGGAACTGCTAACTGGACAGTTGGTGGCTCTTCCTAAGGGCAGGGCACAGCCAGGGCTGGGAGACATACTCTATACCCAGGTCCACCTCGGGGATGCCGCTCAGCATCTGGTTGGACAGCATCTCCTCAGTCTTCTTGGCAGATGAGACACGGATGTTCTCTGGAAGTTCATAGAGGCAGTCCTCAGCGTTCTTGGGCTTGGCCTTCTGTTCCTCTTGCTCAATAATTCCCTTCCTCTTCTTCAGCTCTGTCTCAATGTACTTCATCCTAAGAAGGGACCACAGGCTCAGGGGGCCAGGAAGGCCAGGAAAGGTATCTGCTAATTAGTGTTTTGGATGAAGAACTTTTTACATTTTATTTTACAAATCTGTGTGTGTAAAAGTGAGTGTACAGCAGCACATGTGGAAGTCAGAAGACACCTGGACTTGACTGTCTCCTCCCACCACGGGGGGTCCTGGAGAGTCAACAGTATATAGGGCTAGTGACCCAGGTCTTTACCTACTGAGCCATCTCACCTCTCAATGAGGAAAAAATTTCTGAAGACAGGTTTTTATTATTAAGCCCTGGCTAGCCTTGAACTCTCTCTATATATATACCAGGCTGACAGTGAACTCAGAGATCTGCCTGCCTCTATTTCTCAAGGACTGAAATTAAATTTGCATGTTAACACACCTGTCTCCAATGACAAAACTACCAGTTCATAGAGAAATTAAGAAAAATAAAAATACCTGGAGATTTTGACATAGTCTCATTCTGTGTGGCCTAAATGGTTTCAAATTTGAGATCCTCCTGCCTCAGCCTCCTTGGTGTTAGAATTACAGGTGGGTGACACCATACCCGCTTGAGTTCAGTCAAGGTCTGGAAATTCCAACTCAAAGCATCAATGTATACCAGAGACTAGAACAACCGCTCTTTCTATGTGAGCACACCTAGGGCTCTGAGGACCGAAGGGGACAGATGCCCACCTGCCCACCTGCCCCAGCAGAGTGAACTTGGCTTTCTCAAGATAAAGGCAAAGAGAGACAGAGAGAGGAAGGCTCAAGGGAAGGGCCCCAGAACCATGTTTTAAAGGTCTTAGTTGAAAACAAGTGGCAAGTCCATGACAGTCCTTGACTTCTGAGGAAATGTCATTAGTCAAAAAGATCCAAGGGCTGAGGATACACTGTGGCTAGCATCTGTCCCAGGAGAGAAAGGAAGGAAGGAGAATGGAGGACAGAAAGTCAATGCAAAGACCTGCCCCGCCCTTTGGAAGGACTTTTAAGAGGCTTTCAAGAATCTCAAACCTGGAAAGCTGGGAAAACACAACTAAGAAAACCCAAGAATGCCTGTACAGACTAGACATTTCTGACCATCTGACTGGGCCCAACTCCAGTATCTAGACACTGAGACACTGGTACCTACATGTCTGCATCCTCATCCCTCCGGTTAGTTTCTGCAGAAAAGGATGTCCCCAGGTGCAGGTCTTCCTCTTCACTGACCCTGGGAGTAGGGAGAAGGTCACATTCATTGAGGCCAAGTTACATGAAACAGCTCAGATACAACAGAAAATATATGGAAACATATGACATTGTATGGTATAAAGAGAAAAACGCCTAGACACATATGCAAGCAAACAGGCAGCAGCAGCTTTTAGACTCTGGGGAATGAGTGCATGCTTTCTTTTGTAAATGCTTATAATTGGTAGTTTTTGTGTATGCATGTGTGACCCTACATGCACATGTGGAGGTCAGAGGTTGTATCAGGGTACCCCCTTATGACTCCTCCCCTTTATCTTTTGAGATGGGCTCTGACTGCCCCAGAACTCATTATTTTGGCTAGACAGGTTGATCACCAAGTCCCCAGATTCGCTGCACTCCCTAAAACGGGTTACAGAAACATGCTGCCACCCTTGGATTTTATGTAAGGGATCTCAGCTCAGGCCCCCCACTTTACCCACGATGCCATCTCCCTAGTTCTGTAAATACATTTACCTCTCTGTCTCTCTGTCTCTGTCTCTGTCTCTCTCTCTTCAGAGAGGGTCTCATGCAGCCCAGGCTGGCCTTGAACTCTTAATCTTGCTTGTTTCTTGAGTGCTAGGACTTTCATTATTTTTTGGTAGAAGCACCTGGGAACGATGCATGTTTTGCAAATGGGGTTCCTTTTGGCAAGGCCCTTTGGAGAATCCCATCTGCCTGGCAAGGACCTGTGGAAGTGATGCTACAGACCCATGGGCTGATCCTAGGGAGTTCATGGGCTTCAGGCCTCTCTAACCTTCACCATGCTTATTCTTATGGTAACTCTTAGTCATGCTTTGTCCGTTGTGATTGTAGCTGAATTTACTGGGAACAAAAGCTGATGATTTTTCTGAAAGTTTCCACAAGAAAATGAAACCTCTCTGCAGAAACCGGTTCCTCCTGTCGCCCTGGCTACTTTGTAGTCATTCTGAGAGGCAGGAGGAACCCTCCAAAGTTAATGATTCTTGCTTACTTAACTATCCTAAAACAGAGATAGGGCTGGAGAGATGGCTCAGAGATTAAGAGCACTGACTGTTCTTCCAGAGGACCTGAGTTCAATTCCCAGTAACCACATGGTGGCTCACAACTATCTACGATGACATCTGGTACCCTCTTCTGTGTACTGTATATGTAATAAATAAATAAATCTTTAAAAAATATATAACTATATTTCAAAGAACTTAAGAATTTAGGAGAGGGGGCTGGAGAGATGGCTCAGAGGTTGGGAGCGCTGGCTGTTCTTTCAGAGGACCTGAGTTCAATTCCCAGCAAAACCACATGGTGGCTCACAACCATCTATGATGAGGTCTGACGCCCTCTTCTGTAAAACTGTATGCATAATAAATAAATAAATCTTAAAAAAAAAAGAATGTGAAAGGTCAAACAGCTCTCTGGTGGTATCAAGACATGAATGGCTATATTTTCTTTTCTTTTCTTTTTTCTTTTTTTTTTAAACTTTATTTATTTATTTATTTGCTTTGGTGTTGCCTAGAACTGGAACTACAGACAGTTGTTAGCTGCCATGTGGGTGCTGGGAATCGAACCCGGGTCCTCTGGAAGAGCAGAGGGTGCTCTTAACCACTGAGCCATCTCTCCAGCCCCGAATGGTTATATTTTCTTAGTTAATAAGATTACAACTATTTAAAAGTGATAAACAGATTATCTAGAAATTGACTTACACTTGAAAGTAATATCCTCAGTACAACATCATATACTCAGCTGATTAAAAAATATAAAATATCACATTGTCAAGGACTTGAATCTCTTTTTTTATAACTACATGTTTGCTGCTGGCTAGGGCACAGTATAATGAGATGTGCCTGACTAGATACAATCGTTTTGGCTTGCAATATAAAAATTAATAAAATAAGGTAAAGGTCAATGACACCAAGGAATGGGGAAGAGGAAAAGAAACTAAAATAGGTAAATGTCAATGATTCTTAGAAAATGACTAAAATATATTGAAACTGCTTATGCTTAAATGCACTGGAACTTGTATAAATAAAACAGCTCGAACTATTCAGGGCCATCTGTTTGAAAGACAACCAGTGGTCAGACTCTTCATTTTTTGCCGACTTCCCACCACTCTGCGGCTCAGAACCCCATGGGAGCTGGGTTGTAACTAGGTTTTCATACAGAGCTTCCCCATGTTTGAAATAATGACAGGGCCTTCAAAAGGATTCTTCTCTCTTGGCTGAGCGCTCCACTGGGGTTATTTATAATTAGCGCAGCCGTGGCACAGCACAGAGGCGGCAAGCTCTGTGCAGGGCGTCCCAGAAGCCCTTGACCTCCTGCTTGCTCAGGCCCAAGAACAGTGTGTTTGCATCTAGTTCCCACCACTTACTTATCTTTGCCCCTCTCCTTCAGCTTCTTCATGTCCACCATGCCACCTGTCGTCATTTGGAAAGGGTCATCCTGCAGAAAGCACACCACTTAGAGGACGCATCTAGAATAGCAGCAGTTGAGTTAGTGCGATTATCTGTGAGTATGCAAGGAATTACACATATGTGTACATACCTGTGAAGATCAGAGGTCAATGTCCTATGTCTTCAATAATTCTCCACCTTATTTTTCTTTATTTTTGTTTTTCAAGACAGAACAGCACTGGCTGTCCTGGAACTCGCTCTGTAGACCAGGCTGGCATGGAACTCAGAGATCTATCTGTCTCTGCCTCCTGAGTGCTGAGATTAAAGTTATGTGTCATCACCACCCAGCTTTTCTTACTTTGTATGTATGTGACCATGTGTGTTAGTTTTGTGTGTACAGATGCATGGTTGTGGAGACGAGACAAAAGTCAGACATCTGCCTCAATCATTTTCCACTTTAAATATCCGAGACAGAGAGCTTACTGATTTGGATAGACTGGTTAGCCAGACAGCTCTACAGCTCCAACTATCTCCAATCCATCCTCCTGCTAGGGTTATATACATAAGCCATCACATAGGGCTTTTGTGTGGATACTAGGGGCCTGACTAAGATCTCCATACTTGAACAGCAAGAACTTCAGCTCTTTACCCACAGAACCAGTCCCCCAATCCTTTGACTTAAACTTTGAGAGAGGGTCTCTTAGCTAGCATACTCATCACATCATCCCACCTCTGCCTCCCTAGTGCTCGGTTATAGGTATTGCTACCACTCTTTTTCATGTGGGTACCAGGAATCCAAACATGGACCCTTGTGCTTGCACAGCAGGTGTTCTGACGGAGCCATCTCCTTGGCACCATGGTTGTACCTTAGGAAGATACACTCAGAAAAGAGCAGCCTTGGGGGCTGGAGAGATGGCTCATCGGTTAAAAGCACTGATTGTTCTTCCGACAACCTAAGTTCTATTCCCAGCATCCACATGGCAGCTAACAACTATCTGTAATTCCAAGATCTGAAACCCTTACACAGTTATTATACATGTAGGCAAAACACAATTCACATAATAAATAAAAAAATTAAAAAAAAAAAAGAGCATCCCCCCAGGCCACACTCACCACCAGAGTAGTCTCCTCTTGAACCTTCTCTCCCACCAGCAGGGCAGCAGCACTGAGCAACAGAAAAGAAAACAAACACACAAAGAGACATGACAAAGACACAGGAGGAAATTAATGTGCTGGCTAGGTTTTTTTGTCAATTGACATAAGCTAAAATCATCTGGGAAGAGGAAACTTCAATTAAGAAAATGCTTCCACCATGTTTGACTGTAGAGCCTGTGGAGCACTTTCTTATTAATGATTGGTGTGGGAAGGCCATTAGGTGCAGGGTTCCTCCTCTGGGCATGTGGTCTTGTGTTGTATAAGGTAGCTGCATGTAAACATGGGAAGCAAGCCAGTAAGCAGTGCTCCTTCGTGGTCTCTGCTTCAGTTCCTGCCTCCAGGTTCCTGCCCTGACTCCCTCCGATAACTGAATGTGACCAAATAAACCCTTTCCTCTGTTTTTGGTCATGGTCGCAGCAATAGGAAGCAAACTAGGACAATGGGGTTTGCAAGCTGGAGCTCTGATGGGAGGTCCCGCCTGGGGGTGGGTACGACAGTGCTCACACACTGTGGGTGGGAGAGTGAGAGGCAAGTGCAGCACCTGGTGCTCCTTCCTGCACAGCCATTCCATACCATTTGGTCTGGGAATCCCAGTATAAGATCCTGCCAGTCAAGGGAACTGTAACAGAAGATAAAGCCAGAAAATAGGCACTACAGTTTTAGCTGATGGTAAAATATAAAGAATGGCCCATAGACTGAAGTCAGACCTCACACAGGCCAGCAAGTACACTGTGACTGAGCTATCTCCAATACTTTTTGAGTTTTGAGATATGGTCTCATTAAGGTACCCAGGCAGGCCTTAAACATGTGACTGTCCTCTTTAGTCTCCCAAGTAGCTGGGATTACAGGCTTGTGCCACTAGGGACAGCCTTTGTTGTTGCTGAGATGAGGTTTCACCCTGTAGCCTGTGCTGGCATCAAATTCATGGTACTCATACTATTTCAGCCTGGAATTATAGATGTGAGCTGCCACACCCACCTAAGCATCCATTAGAAATTATAGCACATACTCTTGGCTTGCAGCATTATGTAGCTTTCTAAAAAGATTTTCTGGAGAACACACAATGTGGGCAGAAGCTCATAACAGCATAATGAGTTGACTTTTAAAAAAGAACAGGATAAAAGTAGATATAAAATTGGGCTGGAGAGATGGCTCAGCGGTTAAGAGCACTGGCTGTTTTTCCAAAGGACCTGAATTTGATTCCCAGCATCCAAGTGGCAGCTAACAACTGTCTGTAATTTCAAGATCTGACACTCTTACACACCCTTGCACATTCTACATGCAGGCAAAACACCAATTCACACAAAATAAAAATAAATATAAAAAGTAGATATAAAATTGAATAAAATCTTCGAAAATAAAAAAAAAAATAGGTGGGAAAAAATTTCAGATGCTAACCATAGTTACCACTGCAGGGAAAGATTATGAATGCTGTATATTTCTACCTCAGGTTTTTTGTTGTTTTGTTTCTTATTTATTTGGGGTATATTTTGTCTGCATGTATGCCTGCAGGCCAAAAGAGGGCATCAGATCCCATTATAGATGGTTGTGAGCCATCAAGTGGTTCCTGGAAGATGAACTCAGAACCTCTGAAAGAGCATCCAGTGCTCTTAACCATTGAGCCATCTCTCCAGCCCACCAGGTTTTTAAATATAGGGTCTTGCTATTATAGCTCAGATTGGCCACATACTCCCAGTGTTAGGATTAAAGGTATGCACCACCCACACCAGGCTATTATTCATTTCTTGATTATACTATCTAAGTTTTCCAAATTCTTTTCTGTCATCACCTTGTTAGTCAGAATTCATCGGTGCAATTAAAAACTCGAGTTAGCGACCTGGAGCCGACTGAAATCACCAGGCTCAGGGCATGTGGTAGTTAAACATTTGTAAAGAATGTTGTGACCTTTTCGACCAGTGGAAGGTGAATGTATAGAGAAGGAATTATTTCGAAGAAGAGATTTGCAACAGACCCCAGCTGGGCTGGAAAGTGTCTATGTCATCAATGATGCTGCCTCCATTCCCGTGGTACCCACCTCACCCCGTTTGGCCTCTTCCTTAAGTTCTGCACCTCTCGGGTTTCTTCGAGTTTTAACCTGTGGGAAAATGAATAAAAAGTAATGCAGGAGCTGAGAGATTCTCTGCGGAACTCAAAACCTAACTGTTCCGAGGACATCTGTGTTCCTCGGCTGAGTCCCTGGCACGGTGGATCACCTACAGTCAGAACCATTCCACTCCGGAACAACTCTCCAAGCTTCGCGGCCGGAGAAATGTGGCCTAATCCCGAGGAGCCTCAGAGCGACAACAACCCTGGCTCCTGGTCAATGGTGTCAGCGCGGTGCCGGCCGGTAGCCTGTCTTCCTCTTAGACCTGGCCTGTGGATGCCCTGCCACAGACGTACCGAACCTCCTCTGATTCCTGCTCATCTTCCTCCGATTCTGAGTCAGCCCGCCGCCGGCGGAAAGTCTTCCCGGTGATCCGCATAGCGGCGCCAGACCTTCGGAGCTGCGTTATTAGTCGCTTAGCACAAAAACCTTTCTCTTCCGGCGCGCAGGAGTGTCGTCAGAGCGCCGGCTGCATCTAGGCCCGCCTCTGGCTTGCCAGGCCGCGCCCCAGCAGCGGGACCACCACCTCCCAACTCGGAAAAGCAAAGGCAGGTATGGACGCGTGGCCACACCCTCAGCCACGCCCCAGCGACGTAACCCTGCACACTACCGGCTAGACAGCCTTGGAACCACATGGCCACGCCCCAGCAGCACGGCACTCCCCTACTCCCGGCATGCATGCGCACTCAACGCTCGCATGGCCACGCCCCATCACGTATGGCCACGCCCCCTTGTAGGCAGCGCCATATGACCCCGCTCCCTGCCTTGGAATAGGCTCTCCCGATTGGACGGCTAATGGTCAGGAGGCGGGGCGTGGCAGGCAGAGCCACAAGACTCGGCTTGGCGTCGCGGTGGGCGCGCTTGACTGACAGGCGGCGCGGTTGCGACGGCAGGTGAGTTCTGGACGGCTGCTGTCTGGTGTCGTGGGCTGGGCAGCTAGAACAGGGACGATCGAGCCGCCGCTGCGAACAGGGGAAGCCTGGCTTTGTGGGGCAGCTGCGACCTGGGGAGAGGTCTCCGCCGCCCACTCTCCCATCGACAGGGTCCTGTGTCTGCCCCAAGTCCCCACGACTCTGGCTTCTCCTGAGCAGGCCGCACGTCGCTCGGAGGCCAACGCGAGGCCACTCGGGCTCCGGGGCCCAGATGTGCAAATTTATTCTTCATGGATACAAGTTGAACGCCTCGGCGGTGATGAATATCAGTTCCGATGCCAACTGTTCGTCCTAGGGTGGCCGATAGCCCCTGGGCCCTAGGAGGAGTGCCACTGACGTTCAGAGGCCGCTCCAAGGGTGTGAGGCTGGGGATTGCCCTTCTAGAGCTCGGGGTGACTCCTTTGGCCTGGAAGACTGTCGCTATGCCCTACACACCTTCCACCCGCAAGCTGTTGCGAGGGTATTAGCTTTCAAAGGTGCTTATAAACACTTAGGACTTGGATAAATGCATGCGTAATGGCTCACATGGGACTTTTAGGGACTCCTTAATCACTAGTTTCCTCTGGAGGGCACCGAACTCTCTGAGCTAAGCATTCTCCCCTAGAAGCCTCCCGTCTAATCTGGCAAAGTAGATGCAGTAGGGTCTGTCTTCCAACTGAGAACTCAAGTTAGAGAAGGCCAAGGCTTAGAGAAGTAACCAAGTGCTTCACGTTACACAGCTAGGAAATGGAGCTGGGGCGGGGGCATAGCTTTCTCAGCTTCGGGATTTGCATCGGGGACAGCGGGCCTCTATGGGTCCAGTTCATGGGGGAGGGACTAATGGAGAATTTTTCTGGAAGTCTATTCTGAAGCACGGAAGCATGTCTGCCATGCCTTGACTTTTTTCCAGAACAATTTTCTCTGAGGTTGTCATTCCCCTTATACTAGGACAAAAAGAAGACCTGGATGTCCTAAAACAGCCTTTTGGTTTTGATTAAAAAGGCATGAAGTGTCAGTCTTGACCACCCCGACTGTTTCAGCCATCCTCAGATGTATATGGTACTCACTGGACACCACGACTCTGTTGGCTGAAAAAGAGACTCCTTGGATACTGCTGCATGAACCCAGGGACTTGGGTGTACAACTCTCACAGGCACAGAGGTGGTTCTTAATTTCCCTGCCTGGCTATGCCCTGCCCCAGAGACCCGACAGTACTGGGCCACTCTGGTACCTTCAAGGAAAGAGTCAGGAAGTTAGGAGCATTTCCAGACAGTCCTCGTTTGAAGTTCCTCCTCTGGTTCATAGATGAGTCTCGGGTTTTAGTTTGGCTTGGGAGTTGGGAATAGGTGCTAGTTTCTTAGTGGAGATAGATGGATGCCCAAGGAGTATTCACACCTGGATGGCCCCTGCATTGTAAGCATTCGAGAAATGCTTGTTTGAGCCAGGTGGTGGTAGCCATGGCACATACCTTTGATCCCAGTGCTCAAGTGGTAGAGGCAGGCAGAGCTCTGTGAATTCGAGGCCAACCTGGTCTACAGAGCAAGTTCCAAGACAGCCAGAGAAACCCTGTCTCAAAAAACAAGAGAAGAGGGGGAAAAGAAAGGGAAGAAAAAAAAAAACAATTGTCGTTTGAAAGACTGGTGGCTCTGTTGGAGAGTTCTTGCCAAGTGTGCATAATGCACCATGGGTCCAATCTCTAGCACTGCATAAACCTGGCATACGGTTTCATGCTGTAGTCCCAGCTCTTGGTAGGGTCGGAAGTTCAGAGTCATACTCAGCTACATAGAGAATTTGAGGCTAGCCAGTTTGTGTCTGGGCTACATCTGACTATCTCATAGATAAGAAGTCATTAAAAAAAAAAAAAAAAAAAGCCCCTCGTGATGGTGCATGCTTTTAATCTCAGCACTTGTGAGGCAGAGGCAGAAGGATCTCTGAATTTGAAGACAGCTTGGTCTACTGAGTAAAGTTCCAGGCTAGCCAGGAACTTCCAAGCCTCTCCTCAGCTATCCAGAGAACAGTTCATGGCTCAGTAGAAGAGGGCCTGAGCCAGCGTCTGCTGGTGGCTTTTAGGAGTCACTGAAAAGGAAAAGGCATAGGTTTAGGGGCTTTCACAGGCTGGCACGGTTTTTTTTCTTTTTCTTAAAAAACAAAACAAAACAACAGGGCCTGCTGTGTAGTCGTGGCTGGAGCTTTGAGGTAAAAATTGCCCCTGTGCTCTGCTGGCTGGCACATTTGGGATGTTGGAAATCACCGTTCATTTAGAACACTGGCTGCAGGGCAGGTCTCCTGGGTTTAGGTGTCCAGGCTCCAGAACTTTGTGGTTCAGCCAGTTACTCCTGTACTCTCTTCATCAATTTCGTGATGGCTGGGTCTGCATCCTGCCCCCCACCCCCACCCCCTGCAGTTGTGAGGGTCCCTTGAAATTATTCTTAAAAGAGTTAAAAACTTGGAGCTGTTAGCAGAGCTCCTAAGGTAGGGTCCGTGGTGGACGGGAAGACCTGGAGGTGTAAGAAGCTGGGGGTGGGGATGCCACAGGGCTCTACGTGAAGAGTTATAGGGATGGGGGATTTAGGATAGTGGGTCTGGGATGGGGAGGTGGGCGCACGTGTCAGCAAGGGGTGTGGCGTGCAGGGAAGGGTCTGTGGTTGGCTAGTGAGAGCTGGCTGTGGGAACCTGTGTGGGCGGAGGCACTGCAGTGCCACCTTAGGATCCCAAGGGACCTGCAGCTCCCTGGGAATCGGAGGAATATCACCAGAAGCTCTGGAGAAAGTGATGAGTAACCGGCACCCGAGGCTGCCAGGCCTTCAGAGTGAGTGCGCAGCCGCGCTGCCTCTTCTAGGCCCCGCCCCTCCCCGGCCCCTGAGGGTGGAGTTTTCCCCATTGCTGGGAAGGTGGGAGAGCATGTTCTTGCTGGCCTGGCATCTTAAAATCTCACTCAGCTCTCAGGGCAGGAGAGGTGGCTTCTTGCCTCTGCCCTTACTCTACAGCCCCAAGACCTGGGAGACTGCAGTCGGTTCCTGAGGGCCGTTGTCCAGTGGGACCAGCTGCTCTTCAGGGGTCCTGTACCCAGCACTTCTGGGTGCTTGAATGAGTCTTCCCCTATGTCTCTCAGTCTTTATTAGAGGCCTTCTGGCACACTCGACCTGCTCCTTTCCCGCTAAGTCCCTTTCTGACTGTGTGGCCTCAGGCAGGTGGCTTTGCTCTTCTGCCATTGCTGCCAGAGAGGGTGGCTTGAGTAATATGATGAGCCCTCACTGCCCACCTTCACCCATGATTGGCTTTCCTCCTTTATTTTCCATATCTGCATCTCCTACTATCACTGCTGCTGCTCCATGGGAGAGTAAGCACAGACATTCTGCCATTCTATGCCCAAGTATCCCAAATACTCGTCAGGGAGGAAGGAACGATGGCACTGTGCGCAACCGGAGAATGATTTTCTCCTGTAACCATTCTCCAAGGCCGCTGTGACAACATGCAACGGGAGGGGCTGCTTAAGCCACAACAACTACTGGTCTGGAGTTCCAGGGTTTGGAGCCCAGGAGGAAGGTGCTAGACAGCAGAGAGTACCTTCTCATTGGACTGCTGTGGCCTTGTGTGGCAGCCTCCATTTCTTCCTTGTACTTGAGTCTTAGAAGCTTAAGTCCCACCGGGGCCACCACAGAGACCTGATTTTTACTTAATTATTTCTCCAAAGGCCTTACTTCCAAATACCTATACATGCCAGGGCATGGAGCTTAGGAGGTCAGTGTAGGAATTTTGGGGGTAGGGTGGGAGGGTTCAGTTGTTAGCAGTGGTGGGGAGGTGCTCAGTCAGCATGAGGACCCAAGTTTAGTCATCAGAACTCAGGTGAAAAATCTGTAGTCCTGGCACTGGAGGGTAGAGACGGGATCCTTGGGGTTCCCTGTCCAGCCAGTCTAGCTTAATCAATGAGCTTCAGGTTCTGTGAGAGACCCTGTCTCAAGACACAAGTGGATCCCTCTGGAGAAGTGACAGACAAGCACATGTGTACACCCTCACCCCACCCCAGATACATTCTTAAAATACTGTTATCTAATGTCTGTTTCATATCCTAGCTTGCTAATTGTCCGGTGACTCCCCCCATAATTTAAAAAGAGGGCCACCCTTTCCTTCTCTCCCTCAGTTTCCCCTCCCCTTTGTCTGTGTAGCCCTAGCTGTCCCAGAGCTCACTCTATAGACCAGACATTGGCTTGCCTCTGCCTCCTCCTGTGCAGAAATTAAAGTGGTGGGTTTTTGTTGTTGTTGTTTGTTTTGTTTTGTTTTTGACACAGGGTTTCCTGGCTTATTTTTTAAAAATATTTATTTTTTAAAAAAGATTTATTATGTATACAGTGTTCTGGCTTGCAGGCCAGAAGAGGGTGCCAGATCTCATTACAGATGGTTGTGAGCCTCCATGAGGTTGCTGGGAATTGAACTCAGGACCTCTGGAAGAACAGCCAGTGCTCTTAACTGCTGAGCCATTTCTCCAGCCCCTCCTGGCTTATTTTTATTATTTATGTATTTATTCATTTGCGTATGTGGGTGTATGTAGATGTGCATGTTTGCACAGGTCTGGCTGGTGTGGACATACTTGGAGAAGTAGGTGTGGTATTCCCCTGGAGCTGCAGTGACAGGGACTGGGAACTGCTGTTTTGAGGCTTGGGAACTGAACTCAAGTGCCCTGAAAAGCAGCAAGTGTTCTCAATGGCTGAGCCATATCTCCAGCTACTCTCCCGTTCTTGTGTTTTAATTTTCATTTATTTATTTTTGTTTTTGGAGACAAGACTTTTTTTTTAATATCTATCTTTATTTTACGTGAGCTGGTGTTTCGCCTGCATGTATAACTGTAAGGTGTCAGCTCTTGGAATCACAGACAGGGTTTCAATACACGCTGGACAAGCCCTGTGCCAACTGAACCATGCCCCCAGCCCTCTTAGTTGTTTTTCTTTCTTTTTTAGAAAAGGCACTTCACTGTAGCCCAGGCAAATCTGGAACTCAAAATCCTCCTGCCTCAGCAGCCTGCGTGCTGGGATGATCAGCATGTGCGACCACATGTGGGGTTACTCTCTCTTCTTTAGACTGTCTTGTGTGCAACTGTGGATGGCACACCCATGTTGCAGAACCAAATACCATAGCAACATACAGTAGGCACTGACAACCAATGCAGTGGGCCAGGGTTGTCTTGTAGGGTTTTTGAGCCAAGAAACCTTGATGTGGCTCATGAAGTCTAGGCTACTTATGTCTGTTCATTTGGAAAGATTGCCAACTGATTTCCAAGTTGGATTTTATGTGGACCAATACCGACTATTTGCAAAGCTGACTACCATCCAATCAAGCCAGGTGCTTGGCCATGGACAAACTCGCACATCTCTTCTTGTGAGGAATAGGGGTAGTGATGATTCTGAGGCTTATTAGCCATGGGCTGGCTCTCTCTCTCTCTCTCTCTCTCTCTCTCTCTCTATCTCTCTCTTGTCATAGGAACTGGACTCCATTTGCTCTTGTGAGTTAAAAGTAGGTCTGACACTGTCTGTATGGATGCTGTGTGCAGTCCCAGCACTCGAGGACCCTGGCAGTCTGAAGCCAGCCTGAGCTATAGTACAGGGAATTCTAGGACAGCCTGGGCTACCTAGTGAGACTTTGTGTGAAAAAAAAAATGAGTCTGTCATTGTCTTTTTGTCCTGGACTCTAAGATTATAACTAGACTCAGCCTTCCTCAGCACATCTCTCTGGAATGCTGGCACATGTGACAGAGCCACTAACCTCCCCGCCCCCCTGCCCAAAATAGCACTGGTCCAGTGCCAGTAGGCACTTGGCCTTAGAACAGATCAACAAAATCTGGTTTCAAGGAACATTTGGAATTTAGAACTTTGAACCTTGTTGTCATGTGACCATTTTAAAAGTTACCTTCTAACTGCCCCTCCCTCTTGAACTGCCCTCATCTGGAAGACTGCAGCCCACCTAGGGACTCTGATCAACCTAGTGGAGTTGTAGCCCCTAGTGGTTGAAGACTTGAGGGTTCAGAGCAACCTGGAGCTTTAAAAAGGCTCAAAAGGTGACCTGAGGGACTTGGTAGCATATGTGGACACCAGGCTGCCTTGTCCAGAGAGTCTGCCAGTTCTATACTCACTGTGGATGCAGGGTGTCACTGTCCATGAGGGACACAAAGCCTGTGGAAGTCTCAGACAGCCCCCCTTATGTATGACATCCCCCAGGACGTGTGGGATGTTTTTAACCAAGAGTATAAAGTATACTGTATGAAATGTTTTGTTTATCTCTAGGTGCAGACCTCCTCATCAGCTGGTCACTGTCCACAGAGAATGTACATGCCTGCCTTCTCCTGCAGATGCCACTGACTCAGGTAGGCCCCACCTCCTCCTCTAAGGTATACCCCTCAGATACTGACAGGGAGCTGGCTTTCTTAGAAGGCCATGGGATTATACTCACAGGTTGCTTTATGTGGTTCTTGTGCTAGGCATTTGCCATTTGAGGCTTAATGGGGAAGACCACACTGGTTCCAGGATGCTCAGGATAAAAATGAAGTGGGGCACAGTGTGGAATGCATGATAAAGCTTCACTTTTATTTGCTTTTTTAAAAAATATTTATTTATTTATTATGTATACAGTATACAGAAGAGGGCACCAGATCTCACTATAGATGGTTGTGAGCCTCCATGTTGTTCCTGGGAATTGAACTCAGGACCTCTGGAAGAGCAGCCCATTACTCTTAACCTCTGAGCCATTTCTCATGTTTTTATTTTTTAAGACAAAGTCTTGTATACTCCAGGCTAGCTTTCAACTTTCTGAGTATCAGAGAGTTACATTGAACTTTTTTTTTTGGACTTATTTTAGTGTGTGTATGTGTTTATGTGTTTATGTACGTGTGTGAGATTGTGTTGTCAGTATATATTGTGTTCACCATTTGCTTGCCTGGTACCTAAAGTGGCCAGAAAAGAATGTCTGATCCTCTAGAACTGAAGTTAAAGATGGTTGTGAGCCACCCACCACTTGGTTACTGGAAACCAAACCCAGGTCCTTAGGAAGACCTGAGCATAGCCAGTGCACATCACCAGCCCCAGCCTTTAACTGGTGATTGTCCTGCTACCTCCCAAATGCTGGGATTATAGACATGACCACTACAGACCTGGTGTCTCCTCTTAAAATAATAAGATTCCCAGGATTTGGCAAAAACATACCTGGGTATCCTGTGTGTCTTCCCCAAGCCTGCCTAGCATAGCATGTCTGTCATGTGACCAGACTGTAGCCTGGATGGTCAGAGTGCGCCCCCACCTGGCAGGAAAGCATTGATTTTTCCAGACAGATTTCCCTTTTCTTTTTCTGACTTCAAGAAAAATGGTTTGCAGAAGAATCTCAGGTGGGTGTATGTCACCCATGGAAGGACCTAGATACTCTGCAGTAGTACTTTAGAACGTCTGAGTTTGCTTTTCCTATGAGTGTGTCTCTTACTACAGCAGCAAAACTAACTTTTCTATTCCATGACCTCTGTCACCCAGATACACTGCTGTTGACACTTTGGTGACCTCTTCCATCCTGCTTCCTGGTGAGTTTTCTACCAGTGCTCAGCCTCTCTCCTTGTCCTCAGATGTTCCTGAGGCAGTACCACTTGTGCTGCCTTTGGTATGTGGCCTATAATTGAGCTTCTCCACTGAGACTGTGGCTTCAGGGTACTCATCCTCCCTCAGACTCCTTAGAAGATGGCCCTGTCTGTTCAAGAGAAGGAAGTTTTGAAAGCTAGCCATTCCTCGGCCTGCCCACTTGAAGGCGTAATCACAGCCATGAATTTGACCTCTTCCTAAATCACTAACAGCTCCCCTGGGTCTGGACAGGGTGGTTTGCAGTTCCTGAGGGGTTGGCATAGCTGCAGTGTCTTCCCAGCGGTGAGCCTTGTCCAGAATGCTGTCTGTCACACCATGTGCCAGCCATGCTCTGACACTCTTTAACTCTGTGGACCCTCACTCCAACCCAGTGAGACAGCCACTCTCTTCTTTGACTAGGAAGGAAGGTGAGCCACTTTCTGGGTTACCAACTGGTGTGAGGTAGATACAGGATACCAGTAACCTCTTGTCCCCTGTGGTATCGTCATCAAGGGCTGCTGCTAACCTGCTGTGTCTCCTTACAGTGGAGCCGAGGCCAGAATGGGGGACATCAGAGACATCTGCCCTCACCTGGACTGCATAGGGGAGGTGACCAAAGAGGACTTGCTGCTCAAGTCTAAGGTAGAGGAACATTCCTCAGACTGTAGCCTGGATGCCATGTGCTTGGGGGATCTTTGTGAGGCAGGGCACTATTGTCCTGCCCCTGCTCTGCAAAGCCTTCTAGTGTAATGGCCCTGCTGGCATCTGCTTACAGCTCTCTTCCAGGCGCTGGATCCTGCAGCCATTAATCAGTTTAGATCAACCCCTTGAGAGTCACTAATGGCTCCATCCATTTTCCTGGCTGGGTGCACAGCCTTCATAAGGCAGGGATGAGCATATAGAGGTGGCTCTTGTTTTTCTTCTGGCACGCTGGACAAGTGCAGAACTGCTGAGCCACAGCCTAGCCTCCCATTTGTTCTGACAGATGTAGCCCCTAGCTTGGGATACCTCCAGGGGAAGATGAGCTTCCTCCCCAGCGATGAGCAGTCATTATCTTCTGTTGTTGACTTGAAATTCTGTAAAAAGCCTGCTAGGACTAAGGGCGTGGCTCCATGCTGGAGCACAAGCCTGTATGGACTGAGGGCACATACCTTTAGTTCCAGCACTTGGCAAGCAGAGACAGGTGAATATATCTCTGTGAGTTCCAGGTCAGCCTCAACTACATAGTGAGGCCTTGTCTCAAAACAAAACAAAAGAAGTGAGCAGACCAAAAGGTTTTTTCAAAGGAGGGGGGAGTTGGGGAAACCTGAGTGCAAGGAGGAAGAGGAGTAGGAGAGAATTGGCTGGGTCTGCCAGAACGACCAAGCTGTCATGAGCATCTCTCTGGATATCCAGAAAGTTCCAGAATAAGGCCAGTAGTGTTTAAAAAGCTTCCGAGGGACAAGGCTGAAAGCCGGGGTGACAGGGAATCCAGTGTAGACATCCAATCAGGCAGACCCTTGCTAATGAAAACTGCGAGATGGCCTTCCAGGCAGGGTAGGAGTCTCTTCACTCAGAGCTGACGTCACAGAACTCAGGAGGGTCTGGGGGTCAATGTGAGGTCTGCTAGTCCACTTGCGCTTTAATTGATTTGACTTGAAATACCTTTACAAGCATGTGATTTAAAAACTCACTTGGGTGAAAGTGCCCACAAGCCCCTGTAGAGGTGGTAGGTTGAAAAAGTCATTTGAAGCCAAGGCCTTTGGGATGAGTGAGCATCAGCTGATGGAGAGGATACCCTGTGATTCACCCCCTTGGCCATTTACACTGTTCTCTCCCCTTTCTTTCTTTCCTCCTTTCCTCTGTCCTTCCTTCTCTCACTCCCTCAGGGGACCTGCCAGTCCTGTGGTGTTGCTGGACCTAACCTATGGGCCTGCCTTCAGGTAAAGAATCCTCACAGTCCCAGGATGGGTTCACTCTGAACTCTGGCCTGGGAGTACCTAGCCCCAAGTGGGTTCTGCTGCAAGTCCAGGCTCCATGGATAGGCCCTGGGATGGCTACTCAGGCAGCCTTAAAGAAGTGTCAAAAGAAATCTTCCAACTGGAGAGGACCCTGGACCACATGATCCTGCCCCTATGAATTCTGCTTGTGTGGAGTCTTGTCTGGACCCTGTGTGCAAACTAAGGGAGTCACACTGTCCAAAGGCCCTCTACTGGGCAGAGAGTCGAATAACCAGACAGATGCTTTGATGGGCTAGCATAGTACGAAGTCCCTGATCAGCATCCAGGGAGTCCCTTAGTGCTGTGATTGCTGTCATCAGAAACAGTGGAAGTGGGTAGGTGTGGTGGCACAGCCTGGTCTACAAAGCAAGTTTCAGGATAGCCTAGGCTACATGGACTCTGTCTTAAAGAAAAAAGAAAGAATAAAGGTAGATGTATTAAGGTGTGCTACTTTTCTCTTGAGTGTAGAATTACAGCAATTTTTATTACATTTCTCTATTATAAGTAGTATTCAAATTTTCTATAAATATGTGATATTTTTATAATCATGCTCAAAAGTGTTATTTAGAATTTCTTTTTAAAAGTCAGTATATGGTAGTGCACTTAGGAGGTAGAAACAGAAAGATTTCTGTGAGTTCAAGGCCAATCTGGTCTGTGTAGTGAACTCTAGGACAACCAGGGCTACATAGAGAGATGGTACGTGATGAGAACACCAAGTCAGTCTTTGCAGAAGTTATGGGACCCCAGAGGAACCCTGACCTGTCACAGAACGGGAGGATTGAGGTGCACCAGGCACCCAGGAGACATGGCACTACTTCATGGGAAGCCCAGAACAGATGTGGGAGCCTCCTAGAGGAATGGCCTACTTTGACCATGGCTTAATGGTCACAGCCAAAGGTCATTCCTAAACTGTCTGTCTGTGACACCGGGCACTTCTGGGGAAGGGAGAACACTGTCTTTATGGGTAAAAGCCCACAAAGGAGACTCTGAACCCGGGTTTGGGGGGAAGGCAGATCTGGGAGAGATAAATGGGAGACCAAAGGCAGAGTCAGAGGTGAGCAGACCTGATTATGGGACGTTGGGTGCTGCAGCCACCCTATATTTTGAGCACCCACTGCCCATTCAGTGTCCCTTATTCCTGACCCATGAAGTAAGGTAAGGGGACAGATGCTGGCCCCAGCACCTGGGCACAGTGTCTGCTTCACTTGGTGCAAGGCCCTTTTTTTGGTGGCCACCCTCATCTTTACAGGTCTTTGTTATTTTAGAGTAGGAGCCCCTCAGTCACATGCTGGATATCTCTACAACATGGTGCCTTGGGGCAGAGTTAGGGACTTACTGTACTGTCTTCTGTGGGCTCCAGTCTACTCTTCACTGCCTGTCTCCCCAGGTCACCTGCCCCTACGTTGGCTGTGGAGAGTCCTTTGCTGACCATAGCACCATTCATGCACAGGTGGGTAGAGCAGTGGGGAAGCCCAGGGTACAGCCCTTGCCAGAAGCCTCCTACCTCCACCTGCCCTAGGTGTTGGTGCCTGGACCTAGAAAGCAGAGCAGCTGGTTACCACACAGTTGCTGCAGAGCCGCTGAAAGGACAGCACAGCCTGCCACCTAGCCCTGTCAGGTGGATGAGCAAGCCTCAGCTCCTGACCAGCTACTGACCAGGCTGCCTCTTCCTGGTGGGTGGGGCTTGCTAGGCCAGGGCACCTGCTCGGCCAAGTTGTCTTCAACCTTATTTTGGATCTTACCTTCCAGGTGAAAAAGCACAACCTGACTGTGAACCTGACCACATTCCGGGTGTGGTGCTATGCCTGTGAGCGCGAAGTCTTCCTGGAACAGCGACTGGCGGTCCACCTGCCCAACGCCTCAGCCAAGCTGTCAGAGCAGGTAGGGGCACTGAGCAGCAATCCAGGTGGGACAGTGTGACCTGAGGCAGGAAGTTCAGAGGAAGCATGTGATACGGAGCTCTTGTCACAAGTACTGGCTGAGTCCCACTGTGTCAGGGCCCATGGAAGGCCGTGAGGGCACAGATGCGCAGCAGGGAGGACAGGTGGGTGCCTGGGTGCATTCATGGGAGGTCTATGGGAGGGCTCAGCAAAGTCCCAGGTAGCCCCTGGCAGTCTCACCCCGGAAGTATACTTTGAGATAGCTGAGAGTAGTTCTGTGACATGCTCCTTTGTAGAAACTCCTGACAGGGCACCGAGCACTCCTTGTGGTAGCCACTCAGCCTTGGTCTGGCTGGTGCTTGGTAGGGGCCAGCAAACCCATCTGCCAGGCTACATTAGTAACCCCAGAAGGCCACAGTATTGTGAGGAGGTGTGGGCAGATATGCATGTGGATATGTGCATGTGGTGGGGGGTGTGTGCTGCTCTGTTGCCTTCTTACCAAGACAGAGTGTCATAGCTAAAAGCTTTTATTGAATACAGATAGCCGGAAGATATTTGCAAAGTTTTTATTTTTCATTTTTAAAAAGAAGAGGGAAAAAGATTGTATTTTTCTTCTGTGTGTGTATTTGTGTTTGTGTGCATGAGTTTAGGAGCCTGAAGAGGCAAGAAGGGATTATCAGATGCCCTGGAGCTGGGTAGGCAGTTGTGAGTCTCTTGATGTGGGTCCTCTGCAAAGGCAGTGTGCTCTCCTACCCACTGAGATGACTCTCCAGCCCTCAAGGTTTTCAAGCTATGACATTGTATAATGTCCATTGCTGTTGTATGTCAAGTGGTAAAAATGTACAGATGTGTTCAGTAGTTAGCAGTGCCGGCTGGAGAACCTGGGGTTGTGTGGTTTTTCTTTGTGCCTCCCCCACCTCCAATGTCTTCTAAAGGAAACAGTAGTTCTTACGAATGAATACAAGTCTGGGGGTTCCCAGAGCAAGGCCCCCAATCTCTCCTCTTTCGTGATAGCCTTCTCTCTGTTGGGTTCACTCAGGACTAGCTAGACACTGAGGGGTGCACATGCTTCCCTTGGGAGGAGGTGAGTACATTCAGGTCCCCCTCTTCACCCCAATATCCTCACTTGAGTGTTTCACACAGGACTCCCCACCACCCTCCCACCCTCTGAAAGCTGTCCCCATTGCTGTGGCCGATGAAGGAGAGTCTGAGTCTGAGGATGACGACCTGAAACCTCGAGGTAATGACCAACAACAGGGGAGCCAGTTAGGCCAGGCTGGGCACAGAAAGCACCAGGCTTGTCTCTGCCAGCTCCAACTGCCATGGTGCAGTGGGCAGAGCGGCAGACACACAGAATGTGCCATCCCTAGAGAGGTGGTCATCCCTCTCTCAGCTCTGTGAAGTACTGGTCATGGGCCCTGTGTGTGGCCTCATCTGTGAGGTTTGGAGCCAGAGCTGGGCAGAATAGCTAAGAGGCCCTTTTATTTGGCAATACCCAGCCCTGCTTAGGTGTTGTGAGCATCAGCAGCCATGCTGACTTCTGGAAGATCTCTGGGGTGGAGAGAGCTCAGTGGAGGAGACTTGGGAGGGCCTTTCTGGACAGGCCTCTCACTGCTCTGTGTTGTTTTAGGCCTCACAGGCATGAAGAATCTGGGGAACTCCTGTTACATGAATGCTGCCCTGCAGGCCTTGTCCAATTGGTAGGTGTCCTCTCCTGAGGGAAGGGCAGGAGCTATCCCTGGCAAAACCCTAGAAAGAGCAGTAGTCTCCACTCTGTGCATTGCACATCCGCTCCCCTGAAGCCAGGCATGCCCAATGGCTGTCATCCCTTTCTGTCTCGTGCCAGTCTTCACATGACCAGTGAGGAGGAGACATGATATGATAGGCACAGGGTACCTACCTCCCCTGTTGGGGCAGGCGTAGCTCAGTGGTGGAGGGTTTGCCTAGGATTCGAGGTCCCTGGGTTCCACCTAATATTGTATGCATGTGGTCTGTCTGCAAGAGGGTACGTTCATTATATCTCAGCCTTGTGGGAAGTGTAGGCCAACATTTACTTTAGTGAAAGTGCAGGAAAGGAGGTTGCCAGGTGTGTTCATTGTTTCATGCACGCGCGTACACACAGACCCACACACACACACAGACAGAGCTGATGGAGTAATAACAGACCAAACCCAGCAGCCTTCCCCTTTTTCTTTTCTTTTTTTTTTTTTAAACTTTATTTTTTTTTATTTATTTATTTGCCTTGGTGTTTGCCTGGAAATGGAACTACAGACAGTTGTTAGCTGCCATGTGGGTGCTGGGAATCGAACCCTGGTCCTCTGGAAGAGCAGACGGTGCTCTTAACCGCTGAGCCAGGGAACAGATATGAATACCTAGAAAAGTCTGGAAGGACAGCCCCGAAAGGTTCACAGTGGCTGTCTCTTGGCAATATGGTCGATTGACATGTTTGCATATGTTTGTTTGACATCCATGTTCACACGTGCATATCATGCTCCTGTGTGCAAATATGTGGTTTCTTTCCTGCATTGTGATAACTTCTGAAACGTGGAAAGTGGAATTGAGGTGGTCTCCTCCCACCTGACAGGTCCTGCAGTGAAGGCTGTCGGGAGCAGGGGCAGCTCCACCCCTGTTCATCACAGGGTCCTAGTCCCATCTGACTCAGGCAAGAGAGGGGTATGGGTTCCTGTAGCTGACAAGGCTTTCCTGGTTCTCAGTTCTCAGGCTCTTCTCCTGTAGGTACTCGTGTTCTCAAGAGGAAAACTGTACATGTCTGGTGTTGCTCTGTGTCCAAAATTCCTCTGTAAGGGCACTAATGAGACTGGCTTGGGGCCTGTCCCAGTACCCTACAGAAATCCGACTACCTACTTAAATGTCCTGTCTCATAGAGTCACATACTGCGACATGAGGAGTTAGGGCTTCAACATGGAACTGGGGGATTTTAACCTAGGTGGAGTCCTTTTAGTCATCTAGAGTTCTGGGTGTGGTGGCCTCATCTTACAGGGCCATTTTGACCTTTTGTTGCTCAGTTTGCTCCTTAAAAAAAAAAAAAAGATATTTAATTAATCTGTTGTGAATGTGTATGTGTGAGCCTGGGAGAGTCATGGGCAACCTTGGGAGTTGGTCCCCAGGCTTAGTGACAGGCGGGACAGGCACGTTTACACGCTGAGCCATCTCTCCAGCCCTCACCTAGCTCTTGTAAATAACACAGTGTTCCTTCCATTTCTTTCCTGGTCCTCCACCCCCACCCCAGCCCCCCACTCACCCAATTCTTCCTGGAGTGTGGTGGCCTGGTGCGCACTGACAAGAAGCCAGCCCTGTGCAAAAGTTACCAGAAGCTGATCTCTGAGGTCTGGCATAAGAAACGGTGAGTGTCTGAGTGTGACCTTGACTGGACACCTGGGGCAGGACCGCCTGTGCTCTCTTGATGGAGCATCCTCTGGACTATTCATGGCACATGAATGCTCCCAGCACGCCTGAACAGCTAGTTCTATCTAGTTCTATCTGATGAGTGGGGAGACAGAAGTACAGAGCAAGGCACTATTCTTGTTCCCAGCCACAGAGCCTGTAACCATGGAGCTAGGGTCTGAACTGACATCAAGCTTGGTGACAGCTGTTTTGACAGATGTCTGTGTGGAGACCTGAAGACCATCTTGCCAGTGTCAGGTCTCAGTTGAGGATGGGGGTGGGGGTGGGGGTGGGGTACTTGCACAGGAGCGTTGGGTGCTGGCCAGGCCAGGGTTGTGGCAGAGTGAGGTGCCCACTTGTCTCGGCGAGTGGGAGGAGAGGCAGTTGCTTCCAGCCCTTCATGAGTTCGTCCCTGTCTCTGTCCCTGCTTCACATCCGGCCCAAACCCTCACTTCACTTACCCTGGCCCTCTGGGCATCCTCACCCTTTCCTGAAGGGCCTTCCTTCCCATCAGCTGCTTGCCAACCTCCCTTGCTGAGCCTGCTGCCTAACAGTCCTTTAATCCTAGCACTCGGGAGACAGAGGCAGGCGGCCTGGTCTACAGAGTGAATTTCAAGACAGCCAGGGCTGCATAGAAAAACCCTGTCTTGTCTTGGGAAAGAAGGAAGGAAGGAAGAAGGAAGGAAGGAAAAGAGGAAGGAAGGGAGGGAGGAAGGAAACAGAAAAACTGATTGTACTGTTGCACAGGTCAGAGGTCAGAGTTGTTCCTGGGTGTACTTTAGCCTGCTCGTGTAGAAACACCTCTAGGGTCTGAGTGTTCTCTTTGGCAGGGACACATTGGTGATGGTATTTCATTGTACTTGTGTGAAGTTTTAAGTTTTTCAGCAGTGGACCCCGTGGGCTTATCTCCTGCCTAGCAGGGCCATAGGGGTGGTGGGAACAGCCCCTGTGGGGTCTGACCTGCTTCATCCTCTTTCCTCTCATGGTAGCTCAAGGCTGGCCACCTGTGCTAGCAGGTTTGGTCTCCCCACAGGCCAAGCTATGTGGTCCCCACCAGCCTGTCCCATGGGATCAAGTTGGTCAACCCGATGTTCCGAGGCTATGCCCAGCAGGTAAGCTGTCTAGCTGTTTGGGACACTGGCCCAGGTGAATAGACCTTGCAGCAGACAGAAGGGCCAGGCATCTACTGCAGAGCCCTTTACTCACAAGGACATGAGGTTGTCCAGGAATTTGCTGTCCTTTAGCAAATGGAGAGGACACCCAGGCACTGCCTGCAGCATCCCTGGCCCTTGACCTCCTTGGGTTGTTTTTAATTAATTTGTATTGTTTACTTAATTATTTTATTGTGTGTGGGGGGATGCATGCACACAAACACGTATGCATGAACAGGCTGATGTTGGATATACTTCATTAATCACTTCCCACCTTGTTTTGAAACAAGATGACATAACAGCCTGGAACTCATAATCAGGCTGAATTTACTGATCTGACAAACCCCAGGCCCTCCTGTCTTTTACTGGGGCCCACAGGTTCACACTACAAGCACTCTACACATAGAGCCCTGCCTTTTCTTTTAGGGAGGAGGGGGGACTGTTTTTGGGAGGGGTACACATGCGCATGCTTGTGTGTGTTTTTAAGGTTCTTGCTATGTAAGTCTGGAGTATCCTGAACTCACTGGAGTCTTGAACTCACAGAGAATCACCTGCCCCACCTCTTGAGTGCTGAGTGCTGGGATCAAAGATTACAGGTGTACTCTGCCATACATGGCAAGAAAACCTTTTTTTAAATTTATTTATTATGTATACTGAATACAGAAGAGAGTACCAGATGTCATCATAGATGGTTGTGAGCCATCATGTGGTTGCTGGGAATTGAACTCAGGACTCTGAAATAACAGTCAGTGCTCTTAACCTCTGAGCCATCTCTCCAGCCCACAAGAAAACCTTTTAAACTCAGAGAGTACCTTTGAGACACAACATAACATCCTTACATGTGTTTAGAAAATCACAAGCCAAGAGTGGTGGCTCACACCTTTGATCCCAGCACTCAGGAAGGCAGAGTCAGATGGATCTCTGTGAGTCTGAGGCCAGTGTGGTCTACAGAGTGAGTTCTAGGACAGCCAAGAAAGAAAGGAAATCATGAAATCAAGAATGTTCTTCAACTCATGCTGAGCCCACATGGCCTGTTGCATGGCAGGGACTCCTAGCCAAACCTGCAGTCAGAGCTGGACCTGCCTGGGCACCTCTTCTGCTACCTATATGTCAGTCCCTCGGGTGCAGTGGTGGGCACTATGGGTGCCTTCACTCTCTTGTCTTCCACCCTGTCCAGGCTGGGCTCAGACCGTTGGAGTCAGTACCACCTCCCAGCTTCCTGCTAGGCTGGCCTAGCTCTTGGTTGTTTTTGTCAGGTGTTTTTATTAGTCGCTTTTGTCCTTTTTGGGTTTTTATAGGCCCTTATATATTTATCTAGGTTAGGATTAAAGGTGTGTAGCCTTGAACCCACAGAAACAGAAGTTTTGTCTCTGGAGTTATGGGATTAAGGGTGGAGGTCACCACTCCAGGCTTTCCCTGTGCTGGGATTAAAGGTGTGTGTGACTGACTCTCAGCTGTTTATCTTTGTATTTAAGGTTTAAGAATTTCCCGAGCTGTCTGCCTAGGATTTGACTGGGTGCTCTCTCCCCAGTATTCAGGTTTTATTAAATGTGTAGTATATATCCACACCATCCTTCTGAGGGAAGCAACTTGATCTTTGCCCTGCCCATGTGAGACAGGATAATGGGATTCTGCTTCCAGGGCCTCTTTCTGCCACTGTGTCACACACATGGTGGCAACATGTGGAGAAGCAGGAAGATGCAGTGGTAGAGAGGGATCCACTTGGCTGCCTGGCCTGTTGGGTGGCACTGTTCAGTGCAGAATTCTTGACAGGTCTGGCTTGCAGTGTCCTGTACTTTCACCCTTCCTGGGTTCTTGACACCCTGCTGACCTCTGCTCAGGGAGACTTCAGTGGCTGCCTGTGGTTGCTCATCTTCCCACACTGTGGAGAGGCAGAGTTGAAGTTGGTTCTGTGGTTTACACCCAGGTCCCCTGGCTCTTTGTATGCTGTGAGACCTGGGAGGCGTCCCATAGTCTCTCTGAGTCTTGGTTGGGAGGGGGCTATCACAGAACTGTGGTGGAGACAGCCATGGGGAACTAAGGCACTTGTCTGCATGGGTGTCTGTCAGGACTTGCTTTTGGGCAGAAGCAACAGTGTGCGTGGTGAGTCTTCTTTCCTTGGAAAGCCCTGGTGACATGGCCCTGGTTGCAGGACACCCAGGAGTTTCTACGCTGCCTGATGGACCAGCTTCATGAAGAGCTCAAGGAGCCCATGGTAGCTGCTGTGACAGCACTCACTGATGCTCGGGACTCAGATTCCAGTGACACAGACGAGAGGCGTGATGGCGACCGGAGCCCATCAGAGGACGAGTTTCTGTCCTGTGACTCAAGCAGTGATCGGGGTGAGGGTGATGGGCAGGGGCGTGGCGGAGGCAGCTCGAAGGCTGAGATGGAGTTACTGATCCCAGATGAGGCAGGCCGAGCCATCTCTGAGAAGGAGCGAATGAAGGACCGAAAGTTCTCCTGGGGCCAGCAGCGTACCAACTCGGAGCAAGTGGATGAGGATGCTGATGTGGACACGGCCATGGCCTCCCTTGACAGTGAGGCCCAGCCACCATCACCAAGGTCCACCAGCCCCTGCCAGACCCCAGGTATCAGCCAGGTCACTGGTTGGACCACTGGGAAGTCACAGCCTGTAAGCCCTGTGTCAGTTGCCTGCCAAGCACTAGCATACAGAGGCTGTGGGGTAGGGTAGACTCTGCCCCTGGACCCTCCTCACAGGCTGGGAACAGCCTTGGTGCCAGGTTCACAGGCTTTCAGATCCACAGCCCTGCCTAGTCTTGAGCCTCATCTGGAAACAGACTGGATAGCTCTGTCCCAGTGTGTTAGATGGGGATGGGGATGGACATAGAGGAAGGTATGTGGAGGCAGGCATTCCTGGGAGGAGATGCTGGCAGGTTCTCTTGCTCTGGCTACAGAGCTGGCATGGAGGGCACTAGCTTGGCCCCTGGCCCAGTACTTCCTCCTTGCTGTTCCCAGAGCCAGACAATGAAGCCCACATACGCAGCTCCTCTCGTCCCTGCAGCCCTGTCCACCATCATGAGGGCCATACCAAGCTGTCCAGCAGCCCTCCTCGTGCAAGCCCTGTGAGGATGGGGCCATCGTATGTGCTCAAGAAAGGTTCGGAGGCAGTGATGAACTCAGATGGGGGTGTCATGGGGGCCAGTTTGGAGTACTTACAACCTTGGTCCAGGCTGTGTGCTGCTCACTTGAGCCTTTAAACCCTTTTAGCAGCCTTGGGAATGTGAGAGGGAGCCCTATTTTACAAATAGTGGTGCTAAGGTGCCAAGGAGCAATGCATATAACAATCACGTGATCCACAGTGAGGGTTCCTGTGCCTGTACCTTCCATGCAGGGGAGGCTGGCCTAGTCCTGTGCTATGTTCCCAGCCCAGGTGCCGAGTACTGGTGGCAGGAGGCGGAAGGAGCAGAGTTACCGAAGTGTCATCTCAGACGTCTTCAATGGCTCTGTTCTCAGCCTGGTGCAGTGTCTTACCTGTGACCGGGTGGGTGTCCAGGGGAGGCTGGCACTGTTTACCCCTGGGACAGGGTGGACTCTCCCTTGACATTTCTACCCCAGGAACAAGCTGTCTGCTTCACCTGCTGGGGTAACAGACACTGGCAGAGGTGGGCACCAGGCTTATCTTCACCCCATAGGTGTCTACCACAGTGGAAACATTCCAGGACCTGTCGCTGCCCATCCCTGGCAAGGAAGACCTGGCCAAACTCCACTCTGCCATCTATCAGAATGTACCAGCCAAGCCAGGTGCCTGTGGGGACAGCTACTCCTCCCAGGGCTGGCTGGCCTTCATCGTGGAGTACATCCGACGGTATGCCCATCCTTCTGCTAGCTGGGGCCTCCAGCCTGTCCTGGCTTTCCTGGGTCTACAGAAATGCAGGAACAAGCATTCATGGGGCCAGGGAGAGTCCATGGATCAGGGAGCTGGAGGCTGAAGATGCAGATGAGTTAACTGGGTTCAGGGTCTTGGTCATTTTGGGATAGCCTTGACTACATGCTTCTTGAAGGTGGAAGGGAAGTGAGAACCCAGAGAGTGGCCAAGCAGTAAGTAGGAGTGAGGCCGCACCTGGGCCCAGGTAGGACCCGAAGAGTCCCAGGCAACTTCCTTAATCCCCGAGGCAGCTGGTCTAAGGAAAAGTTTATAAGCTGGGCCCCTGCATAGCCTATGAACACAAAGTGTCCAGCCCCAGGCCTCTAGTCTCTGGCTGTGTCAAGCTGCCAGTCAGGCCCAAACAGACCTCAGCCACACCCTCTTACCTGGGCCCTACAGCACCTATCTATTCCTGTCTGTCTAGGTTCGTAGTATCTTGTACCCCCAGCTGGTTTTGGGGGCCTGTCGTCACACTGGAAGACTGCCTAGCTGCTTTCTTTGCTGCTGATGAGCTGAAGGGTGAGTGGCCTGGCTGCCAGAATGGGAGCTCAGGGTGAGGGCACTGCAGAAAGCTCATCGATCATGGCTGTGTCTCAGCTAGTCTGCAGCCCCAGGCGAGTGGACCCATGGCCACTGTGCTATATGATTGGACCCTGTTAGATCCCACTGCTGCCAGCCTAAGGGTGGAGGCAAGAGGTCAGGCTTTAGGGTCAGCCTGCGCTACATAGTGAGTTCAAGACCAGCCTGAGCGACATGAGACTGTTCCAAACAGACAAAATAGATGTTCACCTGTTACCTGGCCACCAGGGCAGACTTGGACAGCTGTCCTCCCAGCCTGTGACTCTTGGCTGTGGGCCTATTGTTACTTTCTACATTCAATGAGCAGAAGGGATAGCCCATTTTAGCTTTATGTCTCCTTGATTATTAAATAGGTGGTTTGCTTGTTTATTTGTAGTTTTGTTTTGAGAATGGGTCTTATGCAGCCTAGGCTGGCCTCAAATTCATTATGTAGCCCAAGGCTGGCCTTATATTACTGATCCTCTAGCCGCTTCTCCAGCTGAGATTGTAGGTGCCACCACCATGACCAGCTTGAATGCTTAAATGCAATTTAAAATATTTACCTATTTACTTAATGTATGTGCACACTACTGTCCTAGTGTAGAACAAAGAGACGCTAGGGCGCTGACTTTTGTCCTTGCAGCATTGAGTCTTGGGATCACACTCAGGTTGTCAGGTTTGGTGGCACTTTTACCTGCTGAGCCACATCTGGGTTTTTGTTGATTTTGTTTTGTTTTTTTGAGACAGGGTTTCTCTGTGTATCTTTGGAAGCTGTCCTAGAACTCACTCTGTAGACCGGGCTGGCCTGGAACTCAGAGATCCTCTGCCCTTGCCTCCTGAGCACTGGGTTTAAAGGTGTGCACCACCACCACCACTTGGCTGACCTTGCCTTTTTAAAAAGTTCCCCGTTTGGTGTTTTGCTTTCTTTTCCAGTTGTAAAATACAAATAACACCAATTTTGCTACTGTTTTTATTAATTTTTTTACTTCAGTTCAGAAGTGTTATATATAGTAACATCACTATGCGGCCACTACCACCTCCATTTCCAGAATATATTCATCTTGCAAAACTAAAACTGTATCCATTAAACGGCTCCTGTTTTTGCTTCTCCAGCCCCTGATGGCCACTAGTCTGCTTTGTCGTGCCGCCCACACTGTCCCTCTTGAGGACTCTTGTGTTTGCTAGGCTCGTGCTTGACCCCTGAACCACACCCAGCCACTCTACTCTGTAAATGTGTGACTGACCTCTTCCAGCAGTCCAACCTGTTCACCCTGTGGAAACAAAGCTCAGGATTTTCTCCCTTTTTGATCTGTCTTGTGGATGAACTGAAGTCTCTGTGACTTCATCAGTGGGTGCCTTGGGCTGCCTCTGCATCAGAAGGCAAGTGTCCTCTGCTGTGGACACTTGTGGACACTGAGGGTGCTCTTTAACAACTGTCTGTGTGTGCTCAGGGGTAGTCTTGTTAGATCTGTGAGAACTGCAGTTACACTTCAGCCCTGGAAGAGTTCCACTCAATGCAGGGTTCCTCATATTCTTGCCAGCTCATTACTGTTTCTGTTTTTGTTTTTCTGAATAGTTGCAAGCTTATGGGCATGCAATAGTGGTTTTGGGCTGCATCCCTCTAATGATGTCGTTCCAGCCCCTGCTTGGGTGTGCGCCCACAATGCAAGTGCATGCACACAAATGTGAGGCTTTCGTCTGCTTTGATATCAGGGCATTTTGATGCTGAGAGTTAGGAGTTCCTTATTTTGACCTTTATCAGGTACAGAATTTGAAGGGATTGAGGATGGCTCAGTTGGTAGAGTGGACCCCGGGCTCCATTGCCAGTGTCCCACAAACTGTGTACTCTCAACTTCATCATCCTAACACCTACATTTCTTAGAATTTTGATCCACTTTTGAATTTTTTTTAAAAAGTACTTATTTATTTTTATTTATTTACCTTGGTGTTTGCCTGGAATTGGGAAATGGAACTATAGACTGTCATGTGGGTGCTGGGGATTGAACTCAGAACTTCTGGAAGAACAGTCAGTGCTCTTAACTGCTGAGCCATCTCTCCAGCCCCCATATTTGAGTTTTTAAAAAGTCATTTTTTAACTTTTTGATTTGTTTTATTTTTTTACTTTCTATTTATTTACTTATTTGTTTTCTGAGACAGGGTTTTTCTACCTAGCCCTGGCTGTCCTGAAACTCACTCAGTCGACCAGGCTAGCCTCGAACTCTTAGAGATCTGCCTGACTGTGTCTCCTGAGTGCTGGGATTAAAGGTGTATGCTACCATCACCTGATGAAGTTTTAGATTTTTAAAAATATTTTTATTGCTGTGTGTTGACATGTCGCATTGCACTGTGGAAGTCGGAGGACAGCTTGAGAGCTGGCCTTTTACTTTCACCGTGTCAGTCCTGGGGAGAGCGTCAGCTCCTGACACTCAGCTGAGCCATGTCTATGGCCCGTGACATCGGGGGCTCTGCGCACTGAGGGCCTGCGTTCACCCCTGCCGTCCTTCCCTTAGGCTTTGCCTCCCACTGTTTAGTTTGTTTTTAGTGCTTCTAGAGGCACACAAACCTTTTCTTTTCTTTCTGGTTGTATCTCTAGAATTCTGTCACTTCCTGCCATTTTCCCCTTAAACATAATTCGTATTTGCCCTTCCCGTGCCCATCTCTTATCCCTGCTGATCTCTGGCCTTTGCTCCTCTGCACTAGGTGACAACATGTACAGCTGTGAGCGCTGTAAGAAGTAAGTTGTATTCTGGATCCTGGCCCCAGCTCCCTGTCCCCAGAGTTCTCCTGCTCCCCTTTTACCCATGGGTCCCTCAGAGAGCACTGTGCTACGATGACTGGGGCCTGCAGGGGCTGTACCCTGGCCCCATGCTGACCCCTTTCCCCACAGGACACTGACCACGGCTCTTATGTCTTCCTCTGTAGGCTTCGGAATGGTGTGAAGTACTGTAAAGTCCTGTGTCTGCCTGAGGTGAGTGAGCCACCTTGGCCTTGTTGGGCTGGGGTCCACGTGGATAGGGTATATGAACGGCCTGTGGAGCAATGTGAAGACTGACCTGTCCCTGCACAAGCACAGAAGAGCCAGGGTGTGCTGACAGGGCTTCCATCGAGGTGGGTGTCCTCTGGACGCTCCCTGTTCTCTTAGCCACTTGCTGAGCCCCAGGTGAGCAGTGTGCCTGTAGTTAACACAGTAGTCTGTGGTTCCAGCAGAGGCTGCGGGCTGGATGGTGTCCTGGGGAGACTCCTCTGAGCCCCCAAACCAGTGTTAGAATGCATGGAAAGTAAACATGGCAAGCTGGGACAGAGTCAGCTTCCTCAGGACCAGCTCAGCCCACTGTCAGCCCCTCTGACCGCCACACCACAGGCTGTTGCTCCTTGTTGGGGAAAGTAGAGCTATTGGCTCCCACATGGAGATCTCTGGCATGTGTGATGGGTTCCAAGCAAATCCATCTGTGAGCTCCCCTGGCACCTCCCCCTGACTTGCCCCGCCTCTCCTCTCAGATTCTCTGTGTCCACCTGAAGCGCTTCCGGCACGAGGTAATGTACTCCTTCAAAGTCAGCAGCCATGTCTCCTTCCCCCTCGAGGGACTTGACCTACGCCCTTTTCTGGCCAAGGAGTGCACATCTCAGGTCACCACCTATGACCTCCTTTCTGTCATTTGTCACCACGGCACAGCAGGCAGTGAGTATGCCCCACACTCCAACCAGGCCCTCCTCCACTGCCTGTCCCCTGGTGGATAACCTGTTGCTTGTCTAACAGGTGGGCACTACATTGCCTATTGTCAGAATGTCATCAATGGGCAGTGGTATGAATTTGATGACCAGTATGTCACCGAGGTCCATGAGACAGTGGTGCAGAATGTGGAGGCCTATGTGCTCTTCTACAGGTAGGTCTGTGGGGACCCTCTCAATGGTCTGTCTGCGTCTGCTGTCTCTGTAACCCAGCTGTCTTGTGCTTTTCTGTGGTGGCCCTCGGAGAAGGTCAGGTTATACCCTAGCATGCTAGGGGTAGCTCTGCATACATGGCATGACTTGGCATGACTTGGTGTTCATAACAACCTGGGCCCAGGCCTACTGGCTCACACTGCACACCCCTTCCATTCAGGAAGAGCAGCGAGGAGGCCATGCGTGAGCGGCAGCAGGTGGTGTCCCTGGCTGCCATGCAGGAGCCTAGCCTGCTCCGCTTCTATGTGTCCCGAGAATGGCTAAACAAATTCAACACCTTTGCAGAGCCAGGGCCCATCACCAACCACACCTTCCTGTGCTCTCATGGAGGTGAGTGGTCTGCCCCTGGGAGAGGTGTTGTGGTGGGGTGGCTGGATCCAAGCCCAGCTCTCCCTTCCTGTACCTCCCTTCACAGGTATCCCACCCAACAAATACCACTACATCGATGACCTTGTGGTCATCTTGCCGCAGAGCGTCTGGGAGCATCTGTATGGCAGGTAAGTGCTGGGAGGCAGCTGGAGTGTCAACTGACTTCACTACCCCTGTCCCCTGGACAGCACAGCAGCAGCCCCACCTTCTCTGATTTGCAGTGAGGATGATACGGTAGTTGCTAAGAATCCAGTCAGTCTGTCAGCTCTGCCATGGAAAGTTCTTAGATATTGCCTGAGGTGTGGGGTAGGCGTAGGCCTGTGAGCTCCACCCAGCCAGCACAGGCTCTCTGGTGTGGGGCGAGGACTGGCCACACTAAGGCAACTACTCTAGTATGGGTACTTCTAGGGTCAAGTGCACTGACAGCAAGAGCAGGCAGTCCTCCCATGGAAGTCTAGCCCAGGCCCAGGTTCCTGTGGAGCTGGGTATGTGGGCCCTGCCCCTGGGAAGGAAGGGGTCTCCTGCCAGTGGGTGGTGGGAAAAAGCCCTTGATCCTGTAAGGTTCTGAGGGCACAGGGCGGGGGGACCTCCCCTGCTTGATGCTGGCTCTCTCCCTTCCTGAGCAGATTTGGGGGCGGCCCTGCTGTGAACCATCTGTACGTGTGCTCCATCTGTCAGGTGGAGATTGAGGCCCTGGCCAAGCGCAGGAGGGTGGAGATTGACACTTTCATCAAGGTGCATTTTGGGAATGGGACCTGGGGACCAAAGCAGTGTGCCGTCAGGATGTGCTCAAGAGGAGTAGAGGGTAGGGAATAAAGAGAACAGCCTTGGGCTGGAGAGATGGCTCAGCGGTTAAGAGCACTGACTGTTCTTCCAGAGGACCCGGGTTCAATTCCCAGCACCCATATGGCAGCTCACAACTGTCTGTAGTTCCAAGATCTGACACCCTTACACAGTTATACATGCAGGCAAAACACTAATTCACATAAAATAAAAATAAACATTAAAAAAATAGAGAGAGAACAGCCTTAAGCCAGCAGAGACGTTGGCTTGTGAAATGCCAGTGTGCTCTCCTTGTGTCTGGCTCGGTGCTTCAGGCTGTCTTTACTGTATCTTTCCTGTGGTTGTCACCCTGTGCCTCACAGGGGCACTGCTGTGCCTGGGGGATGAAACACTCCTAGCCGAGGATTGCTGGGCACTACACCCTCATGTGGAAGGTGTCTAAGACTCTCAGAAAGTATGAGGAATGTGGTGCTCATCAGGAGAGGGGCTGCTGGGATAGAGACTGCTGTGGGTGGGGCCCCTCCCCTCCTCAATAGGACAATATTACAACAGGACACAGTATACAACCTCACACATTTAAAATAGTGGGGAGAAGCATTTAAGGCCTCTGCCTTGTAGGCATGGAGAAGTGCTGGTGTGGGCCTCTTAGCACCTGTGATGCCCTGGGCATCGTCTCTAGCACTAGCCTTAGAGCTGTTAGGACAGTGCAAGCCTGGTGCCCTTGGAGGTTAGAAAAGAGCATTGGAATTGGAGTTATGGATGGTTCTAAGCTACCATGTGGGTACTGGGAATCGAACCTGGGTCTGCTGCAAGAGCAGTAAGTGAGTGCTCTTAACCACTAAGACATTCCAGCCCTTTAAATTTTCTCTTTTCTTGAACATGTAAAGGAGTCATTGATTTTCTGCCTAGGCATCCGGTGTTTGAAAGGCTCAGGGGCTGGGGTGGGACTTTGGGAAGTCATGAGGAGCAGGGGACAGATTGACTGTCCCCTCCTTAACCCTCCCCCTAGCTGAACAAGGCATTCCAGGCTGAGGAGGCTCCTGGAGTCATCTACTGCATCAGCATGCACTGGTTCCGAGAGTGGGAAGCTTTCGTCAAGGGGAAGGACAGTGGTGAGTACTGAGGTGGTCTATTCTAGGGGTATAGAGAGCAAGTATTTCTCCAGCCTGGCAGGCCGCTGCTCTGTCAGCCACTATGGCAGAGCATCGTTCCTACCCTGTGCCCTCTGTCCACTCCTGCTGACCCCTGGGCAGCTGCCCTCCCTCCTGTCCTTGAGGTTCTCTTGCCTCCTTGGTGGGTAGCTATAGCTCTTCAGGAGGGCTAGGGTACTTGTTTGGCCCCTTGGGTTTGCAGAAATGAAGACAGCCTTGTAATACGTGAGCTGTCAGGATTCCTCAGTTACCAGCAAAGAATTGCAGACCTAGATCTGGGCCACCTCCAGAGCCGCACTCAGGCTTCCAGAGTAGGCCTGGCAGGTTGACAGAGCCCATGTGTGTCATGTGTTAGGCATTTGCCTGCTTCTCAGAGCATGACCAGCTATACTGGAGAGGGGTTGGATCTCTTTCTCTAGGCCCGTCCTTTGCTGGCTAAAGCAGTCAGGTGACTGGTTGGGAGCATAGCCCTTGGGTTCTGTCCATGGTGTAGCTTCTGGCCTTGTCTTCCTCCAGCTCTAAGCCTGGCAGGTCTCTCCAGCTTCACAAACCTCTGTCCTGTGTAAACAATTCTCATTTTCCATAGTTGCTGAGGGTTAGATAAGATGGTAGTGGACCAGGAAAGGGCACTCAGCTAGTGACAGTTACTAATGATGTCCATCACTAAAACATTGGTCTAAAACAATCCTGTGGCCCCTAGATGCACCCTCTCCTGGGTTCAGAATACCGAGAGACTAACTGAAATCAGGAGAGAAGGCATTGTGCACCAAGTGTCTCTGTTAGCCTTGGCTCTGACTTGAGCCCAGGATGGCCCCTGTGGGCCCTGGGATAGCCCCACCCTCTCTATTGCAGAGCCTCCTGGGCCCATCGACAACAGCAGGATCGCTCAGGTCAAAGGCAGTGGCCATATCCAGCTAAAGCCGGGTGAGTCCCCAGCACGCTAGCCCAGCCAGGCTGCCCTTAGTACCCTCTGCCACTAGGTTGCCATAAGGGCCTGTCCTTCCATCTGCTACCCATGTCCAGGCCCAGAGGCCACATCGGGGCCCCAGGTGCTTGCCTTCTGTCCCCAAGCCTTGCCTCTCCTAACTCCTGCTAGCCCGGTCAATTCTTATGTCATCTAGCCCTGGGAAATAGGAGACAAGTCAGACATGTCCTCTGGGGCCCTTAGAAGAATGGAATCTGTACATGCAGCAGCTTTCAGGAGGGCCTGTGGTTATGCTCCCTCCCTTCTGGGACATCATCCCCATCCTCATCCCAGGGGTCCTCACTACTTAGAAGATGTTTCCTCTGAGGACTGGTACGCAGTGCAGCCTCTGTGTAAGTGTGCTTCTCCTGTTTCCACAGGGGCTGACTATGGGCAGATTTCTGAGGAGACCTGGACCTATCTGAACAGTCTATATGGGGGCGGCCCTGAGATTGCCATCCGGCAGAGTGTGGTCCAGCTCCCAGACCCAGAGAGCTTGCATGGAGAGGAAAAGATTGAGGCTGAGACCCGGGCTGTGTGATTTGGGCCAGGCTGAGTGGCTGTGGCTAGCCTACTCCCTCTCCAGACAGCCCTGCATCCCTCTGAAGGCTGTGTCCTGCTGAGTGCCCACTGTCCCCGAAGGCTGGTGTTTACCATTCTCCAGAGGGTGTATCTGTGCCCTGCAGCTGAGCTGCTGTGTGCCTGGTGCAGAGGCTAAGTGCGGCTGGTCCGTCTGCCATGAGAGATGCTGTGCTGGGAAATATATTCTCTCTGACTTTTGAGGACTCTGACTGTCATCACCATGTCCCTCAGTCTTGCCCTCTTGCTAGCTCGGGCCCAGCTTTTATCCCAGGAGCCCCATGTTGCCCCTCAGCCAATGCTGGCCCCTGGGATGGGGGCTGGGAGTGGCTGTCACCCTTTGAATATTTTCTGCTGTGTACTTGGTCCAATACCTTAGGGACTTACAAAAGTAGATTGCCATGCACAGGGGCCAGAATGGATGTAGGGGGCTCTGCATGTCGGCCAGCAGCTCCTCATGTTGGACCTCCTGGAGGTCCAGACTGCCCTATGTTTGTGGTTGACTATAGATACAGGAGGACTCTTGTGGTTGGAATGGGGAAAGGGCAATTTTTGTTTGTAGAGGACCTACCACCTTGTCCTGAGTCCACTGGAAGATTGGTGTCATTTGCCCTGTGGAGTGGCTCCTGGGTCCCTGGGGGTGGAGTAAAACAGATACCTCATGGACTAGAGCACTGTTGGTTTTTGCTCACTTCCTGTGTAGCCTAGAGTGACCCTCATTCCTGCACCTTCCCAGCCTTGGTGTCTAGGGCCACCTCTGGGGAGATGATCTGTGGTCATTCATACAGGCACTTGCCCAGAGGGTCCTGCAAGTTTACTACAGAGGTACTAGGACCTGCTGAGCCTAGAAAGGCTGTCCAGTTTCTGGGGTCCTTGAAAAATCTGGTCAGAACAACTAGGGCAAGATGTTTAAAGTTAAGTCTGGGATGGTGAGGGATCCTGGGACCTGGAGGCCCCCAGAGGGTAGCAGCCTCCAGTCTCTGCAGAATTGGGTGTTAGCAGCCCAGGCCTGGGCATTTGTTGTCCCCTAGACCTACTTCTTCCTACTGAGGTGCATGTGGACCCAGGGACAGCTGCTGCTGGGACTTGCTCTGTTGGCTGCCATCTTTTGAAGTCTCTGCTGTAGAGCCCTTGGCTCATTGCACTACTGTGAAGCAGTCTGGTTTGTGTTCAGAATGTCACAATAAATATGCATTCCTCCCCTGCCCCTAGCTTGTACTGTGGCACTGTGGCATCTGCCTCCAGTGGTGGTGAACACAAGCCAGAGGCCCTGTGGAAGCCTAGGGGGCAAGGCTGGAACACTTGAAATACCAACCATGTCTTTCATTTCCTGGAACCTGTCAAACCACAAGGGGGCCCAGCAGGGATGTGTTTAGTGGCCAGCAAATCCCATGTGGTGCCATCCCTGCTACCTCAGCAGTCTGCAAAGTAGCTACAGAGCCTTGGAGCCTTAGCTAAGACCTCAGGCCTCTGGACCATAGGTACAGCACTGGCATCATCCTCACAGCTCTGGTCCTGCTTATTTTTGCATTCTGGAGGAGAATTTGAGAGTATGTATTACCTTAAAAACATTGAGCGGGGCTGGAGAGATGGCTCAGCGGTTAAGAGCACCGTCTGCTCTTCCAAAGGACCCGGGTTCGATTCCCAGCGCCCACATGGCAGCTAACAACTGTCTGTAGTTCCAGTTCCAGGCAAACACCAAGGCAAATAAATAAATAAATAAATAAAGTTTAAAAAAAAAAAAAAAAAAAACATTGAGCTAGGGACTTGGGGTGTAGCTCAGTGGTTAAGCATGTTGTGGGGTCCAGATTTAATCAGTCCTGTGTGGGAGAGTAGATTGGTCATTGACAGCCCATCATACCTGAAGGGTCAGGAGTGCACTGAGTAGAAACAAGTGTTAAAATCTCCCCAAAGCCAAGAATAGTGATGTACACTTCTAGTCCATATTTGAAAGGCAGAGTCAGGATGATCAGAAGTTTGGGGTCGACCTTCTATATGATGAATTGGAGGGTAGCTGGGGCTACAGGACTCTATCTCGAAACAAAACAAAACAAAAAAATCTCCACCAAACAAAAAACACTTGTAGGGCTGGGAATGTACCTCATAGTTGGAAGAATGTTTTATCTAACATGCATGAAACCCTGGATTCCATTCCCACCACGTACCCCAGGCATGGTGGAGCCTGCTTGTAATAGAAGCTGCCTATATCAGGTAGAGGCAGGAGGGCCATCCTTGGCCACATCTTGAGTTGTGGACTCATGAGCCCCTATACCTCTATTTATAATTTACTGCATGTGTGGAGTGTCTTAAAGATGTTTCAGAAGTGCTTACTTCCAAGAGTTTACACACGTTTGAACCTACAGTGCACATGTGGGCGGCTTCCTATGGTGGAGGAGTTCTGTCTGGAGTTATTTCAGGGGCTTGGCAACATTTGTTTGTCATACTTTGGGAAGATGAGCTAGAAATAGACCCTGATTTTCCTCCAAACACTTGGGTAGTTTCCCTTGAAATAACCACCTAGCTCGTAAGAGGCTCCAGAGATCTGGCAGGCAGTGTACCTTAACTGAGCACCACAGGAAGTTCCCAGGGCTGGTAAGGAGGGGCCGACTTCTGGCTGATTCTCTGTGTCAGTGCCTTTCTGTGGGAGTGGGTAGCCAGCCCTGCAGGTGCCTGGCTCCTGGGCACATGCAGGCCCTAACTGTGGTTCTGCCCACAGTTGAATCAGCAAGGATGTACTTTCCACTCATGTTTTAAATCCAGGGCAAACACAAAGTACCCTGAGTCTTGCTCTGCCTAACTTTGAACCAGAAATAAGTAGATTTTTAGTATCAGACTTCCTGTCTCTGTGACTTTGCTTGATGGAGCAGCGAGGAACAGATGCAGATGCACCCTATGTGTAGGGAGCCTGAAAACGAGAAACAGACCTCGAGGAAGTGTAGCAGGACCACTGTGGTCCTCAGGAGAGCTGGGGAGGGGAGGTTCTGCAGGACTCAGCAGGCTTCTCCTGGACCAGGCTGCAGACTGCTCTCCCTTTCTGGGGCATTGTGTGCAGCAGGGCACTGCAGGACTGGAAATATCCTCCTGCCTGTCCAGTTCTAAGGACAAAGGCACATGTGAACTTTTGTTTATATTATCTTCTCGTAGAGCTGAGATAGCCTCAGCTGATGTCACTAAAAACCTACTGGACAGAGCCAGAAGTGTTTCAGTCAGGGCCTAATGGGTACTTGGTGTAACTAGACACAGAGGGTCTGCAGGATGCTCGTTGGCCACCATCCTTATTTGGACACTAGAGGAAAGCACCACAGAGACTAAGGTGAGGACATCCTGAGTGATGGCAGAGCCAGAGGACATCTGCCTCCTTCAAGCTTAGCCGGCCTTTTTAACTGTTGGCTGAAACAGGACTGAGCTATGTAGCTCAGACTGGCCTGGAGTTCTGAGTGCTGGCCCCACCATGCCCAGCTGCCACAGTCACTGTTCAGCTATCTCCTGCTTTCCCAGGATCCATAGAGCTTGCCTTTGATAACAGCAAGGTTTTTTTGTCTGTTTGTTTTTCAATTCACTTATTTTGGGGGTGGTGGGATCAGGATGCTACTGTGTACATGTGAAGGTCAGGATATAACCTGAGTTAGTTCTTGCCCTCCATGATGTGGGAACCCAGGAATAGAACCTGAGTCCAGATCACCAGGCACTGGCTTCCACTCTGCTGCCTCCGTCTGCTGAGCCAGCCTACTACCAGCATCAACACAGAAGAGTGAGACTGGCGACTGCTCTGAGGCTCTCACAATCCTAGAATTTTACTGTAAGCAAGCATGAGGCTCTGACATTGGGGGTAGTGAGGATAAGATGAGGGTGCTCCCCGCCAAGATCCCCAGGCTCTTAGGCTTCCTCCATAGTTGCAGATTAGGAATCCTACTACAGTTATGTCTTCTTCCACAAGGGGTCGCCACTTTCCTCACCAACAAGGTTTCTGAGGTCTGGGTGTGGCCAGGGCAAGCTGGATGCTGAGGTGCCTGGGCCAGCTGGTATTTCCAAAATACTGGAGAAACCCAACCCAAGGGCATGTGGCTGTCCGGACCTTGTGAATCAGGAACTTCTCTGCAGCCCCAGTACACTCTACCTCCGCGTTTGTAGCCATGTTGCCTGCTTTGTGAGGGTGTCTAACCTTGAGGTTCTGAGGAGCCAGGGAGAGGCAGGTTCTGATCCATAGATTGCTTCGGAGGGAACAATTAAGTCCTCAAAGAACATTCTGGAAATGGCTTTCCAAAATTAATCTTTTGCTAGCAATAGTCTCCTGGTTCCCTTCAAAACACTGTTTTATGAAGAATGATGATTTATTAGCCCGAACTAGCCTTGAACTGGTCCTCCTGAGTGCTAGGATTTCAGTTGTATACCCCCAAATCCAGCTACTACTTCTTAACCTGTTTACAAGTTTGGTTCTAATGTCAGCCTCCTGGAACTTTCCTGAAGCACTTCCATCCACCATGGGAAGAAGCTTCTGTGGCTCTTGATGAAGACCTCTGGGGGAGTGTACTGACAAAGTGTTAGCAGGGCTACTCCACCCTCTCAGTATGGACAACTGTTTCCCTGAAACACCCCTAAACACTCTTAGGGAATGGAGGTGTGTTCACACCTTCCCTGAGAAGTCAGGGTGAAGTGTTTGAAGCCGCTGTGGAACCCTGGGCTCCAACAATAGGCAAGCCAATGAGTGTGTGGCATCCACCCCTTTTTGAGGTCTTACCTTGTAGTTCTTGCTGGCCTGGAAGTCACAGAGATCCTCCTGCCTCTCTGCTCTCCCATTGCCAGCACCCTGAGCTTGCGGGTGGTCCTTTAGAGCCAATGTGGCCTGTAGCAGTTCTAGCCTGGCCACAGGGATAAAAGTGGTCTGTTATCATTCAACTCCCTCACATGTCAGCATCCCTGAGACCAGAGGTCGGCTGGCTGGAGGAGGAAAAATAAGAAAGGGCAGTAGTGGTACACACCTTTAATGCCACCACTTGGGAGGCAGAAGCAGGCAGAGCTCTGAGTTTGAGGCCAGCCAGGTCTACAGAGTGAGTTCCAGAACAGCCAAGCTACACAGAGAAACCTCAATCAACACACCACCACCACACACACACACAGGTACACATCTGCTGTTCTTGGATAGATGTGTCACTGTTCTTAGGACTGGAAGTGACATTTATAGCTAAGTAGGTCCCTAGCCTGTCCCTGAGTAGACATGATTCCTTGAATTTATAGTGGCAGAGAAGAGCAGGCAAAGGTCAGGTATCAACTCTGGGAGCTTCTGTGACTAGGGTCCCCTTCTCGTGTGTGTGTGTGTGTGTGTGTGTGTGTGTGTGTGTGTGTGTGTGTGTACCCATGTGACACACACACAACTTACCTGTACAGGAGACCAGATGAACAGCATTGGGTGTTACCCTTTGTCACTCTCTATCTTAATTTGATCGGGACAGGTCCTTGTGTGACCTTGACTGGTCTCTAAGACCAACATGGCCTTGAACTCACAGCAATCCACCTGCCTCTGCTTCCTGATTGCTGGGATTAATGGCTGGCATGTGCCTCTGTAATTTTTGAGATAAGGTCTCATAGATTAGCTTTCCTGTCAGTGGCTGGGATTCACCTGCCTTTGACCCGCCCTTTAATGTTGAGGGTACAGGCTCTCACTGCTGTGCCCAGCTTTTTATGTGGGTGTTGGGGATTGAACTCAGGTCCTTCTCTCACTCACCAGGTACTTTCCCCACTTAGCCGTGTCCCAGAGTCATCTCTTCATACAACCAGAGAACCGGTGACTACATGGCAGAAGTTACATTTTATTTAACATTGAAAGGACTAACATTTAATTACAAGGTTGAGAGTAGCCTTCTAATGAAAGCGCTCTGTTGGGCTTTAATTCCACCTCAGAGACACAAGCCCAAGATCTGACAGCTGCGAAGGCCTTCCCAACAGTGCCAGGACCTCCAGGCTGAGTGCAGCTAGGGGAAGGGGGGGATGGGGGGGGCACGCACAAACACATACACATACATATACAAACACACACACATATACAAACACACACATACATACACAAACACACACACATATACAAACACACACACACATATATACATACACACAAACACACACATATATACATACACACAAACACACACATATATACATACACGCGCACACACACACAGAGACACACACACGTTTTAAAAGGTGCTCCATGTCATGTTAAAAGAGAACTTGGGGCCATTATTAGAGACATTCTAGATGTTATACGTACAGAACACAAAATTAAAAAAGAAACACCAGGCTACAGTTTCTGGAAAAATACTGGCAGGAACAGAACTTGCTTTACTTGAACATTCTACTATCACTACAGGTGTTAACCAGAGACATCAGACCCTCCCCTCCACACCATGCAACATCTGGGCTGGTCCCACTGGCTGAGCCTCAGCCTAGAGGGATGAGCATTGGTGCTTCATGGGGGAAAAAAAAAAAAAAACCCAGGTAAATGTCAAGTTCCTTTTATTTTTGTCTCTAAGTCATTTGCAGGGCAGGTTCTTTTACAGTGACGAGTCATTCTTGTAACAGCACTCTAGCAGCTAGGGATGACAGGCAGTGGATCCTGGGGAGGGGGGAGTGTAGAGCTCCCTGGGAAAGCCTGCACCCCTCCCCCCACAGCCGGTACCATTCCACAGGATTCCCACAGCAGAACGTGCAGCATCTCAGAGGACAGGGCCGGAAGACACCCATCCCCCATCCTTTCTAGACATAGGTAGTACGGGCAGTTAGAAGGGGAGCAGGCAGAGGCTAACAGTCATGGATTGGCAGCTTATCCATTTTCCCTTTGTGGCAGGAGCCTTTCTTGACCTATGAGATGGGAGACACATCCTTCATGCACTATAGATCTGCAAGGAGACCTGTAAAAACCACTTAGCTTCCTCATGGAGAGGACAGTGCTCATCCCAACTCCGTGACAATCTGAGGCTGTGGCAGTAAATGCCTGGTGACCTGCTGAAGTGGGGCTGCAGGGACTACAGATCAGATTAGCTGTGCCAAAGCTGAGACCCTGACAGTCACCCTTAACTACCAGAATTCCATTTTGTTTATTAAGCCTATCATGTGACTAAGGGTGTATCTGCTACAGGAAACAGAAGCTGTGGATTGTGGAACAGCTGAGTAGGACCCTAGAGAGCAGGACCTGGGCTCACCTTGCTTGGGAGGAAGGCTTTGAAACAGCTTCAAAGGCAAACTCCACCATTCTACAGGGTTTCCAGGGCACAGGATCAAATGTACAAGTGGTGGCCGCAGAGCCACCAGGGGAACCACAAGAGGCACAAGGTCTTTGGTAAGGAACATAGTGGAGTCTTCAAATACTAGTTATGGGACTCAGCTGGTCCACCTCGCAGGGTGGAAAGGGCCAGAAAGCTAATCCTTGCCTGCTCTCAAAACCCAAAGCCAGGCCCTTGTCAGCGGTTCCTACCCTGGTACCCGTCCTCTGCTAGAAAGCTGGCAGTGCAGGCACGCCAGACTCAGTTTGCAGAGAATGTCTAAATTTCCACACACTTTGGACAAAGCCCAGGCCAGACCCTGAGGACCTGCCCTTTCTGCCCCTGTCTCTGCAGTCTTCGATCCCCTGACATGAGGCCAAGCTACCAGCTGCCCAGAGGAGGATGCCAACTTTAGCAGGGGCTGGCCAAGTCTTGAGTGCTTCTGTATCAGGAAGGAGAAGAAGCTATGTGATTCTAAGGTGTGCATGACCATCTTGGTTCTCCCGCAGAGATCCATCATTTAGGAGGGAACAGCTTCAAAAGCAAACTCGTCCATTCTATGGGGTTTCCAGGGCACAGGATCAAATGCAGAAGTGGCGGCCGCAGAGCCACCAGGGGAACCACAAGAGGCACAAGGTCTTTGGTGAGGAACATAGTAGAGTCCTCAAGTGCTACTTATGAGCTAGTGGATGTGAGGCCCTCTTTCATAGGGTACCACGGACAGGTGGACAGGCTCATAGAAGCTAGACACAGGCAAGACAACAGGGCTGGTCCACAAGCTGGAGCTGGGACTTCAATATGGATCTTCCTAGGCCATGAAGAAAGTTTAGAACCAGGGTGGGGGTGGGTGGGGGCTAGATGCCCCCAATCACACCTTAGACTCACTGGGATGAAGTCTGGAAGGTGTCAGTGCTGAGATGTTGGAGAATGAGTGAGTAGGAGGGGCTGAGGCAGCAGCCTCTGGAAGAAGAACACATTTGATGATGTCCCAAGAGACACATGGGAGATGGAGACAGGTGGGTGCTCAGTCCACCCAATGCATGACTGGCCCTCCTTGTCTGGATTCTGTTAGTCACCCAGGAAACCAGTGGGGACAGTTGGCAAAAGGCACAGTGTGAGATGTGCAAGGACTGGCCAGGCAATCCGCAGGTGGACGGGAGCCCAGGGGCGGGGACACACAGGCACAACCCCAGCTGTCTTTGTGGCCTGTGTGGGTGGGGATCGGATGAGGTGGACAACCCCTGTGTGGGGCTGAGGAAGAGCCATGCCCCTGCCAGTCCAATGGGCAGAGGAATGGCAGAGCCTCGGGAGCATGCTATGAAGAAAAGGAAGAAGTGGGGCCCAGGGACCCAGCTTGCAGATGAGCTAGCTGGAGGATGCCCACACAGCCTGGGTGCTGCTGAAGGCCTGTTGGGGCAAATGGGTTGGATGATGGTGGCTCCCGGGGAGGCTCACGAGGAACTCTGGCCATGTGCACCGCCTTTAGGAACCTATAACACAAAAAGAAAGAAGAAAAGCCCTGGGTTAGAGAAGGCCGAAGGGGAGAGGCAGGCATTTTGCTGTTGGCAAACTGCTTGCCCTGGAGAGAAGCAGAGATCTGAGTAACTGGTTACCAGCGTGGCTTTGCCATGGAGAGCTTTCGAGGCTTCAATCTTTTGTTTTGAGACAGGCTCTCATGTAGCCTTAGGGTGACCTCAGATTCTCTACATAGCTGAGGATGACCTTCCTCCTGCTTCTACTCCCCACACACTGATGACGGGCTTGACTCTGCACTCCTCATCATTAGCTGGCCCCATCTCTGGACCAAAAAAAGATCAATAAGGTTGCCCACCTGCTCATCTTCTTAATAAACTGAACTTTTCTTTTCTTTTTTTTTTTTCAATGATAGTGTGAGGAAGCTAAAGGGCAATCCTCTCTCTCTCCCATGGCAACTGTAGGTCTCTGTGCAGTAAGGATGGACTCCTTTGGCAAGAGGGGGAACTAAGGCCACCAGCTTCAATGAGCAAAAGCTCTCCATCGCCAGAGGCCAAGGAAGACACAAGGAAAGCAGATGCTCCAAGCCCTGAGGACAGGAGGCGGAAGGGCAAGGGTGCAGAATTATTTGGGTAAAAAAAAAGCATTTGGCTGGAAAATTCCTCAGTACCAGAGATGAAAGAGTTACACACTTACTACAGAGAACAATGTTCTCGAAAAAGAGAAAAATCACTTGAAATACACAGCACTGGGAAAAATAATAACATTTATTAGAGAGGCAGATTCAAGGACATGACTGGAAGATGACAGGCAGATTCTTTCTTTTAGGATAAGAATAGAAAGAAACAGTCATGACAGCTATATTCAAAAAACTTACTCAGAGCCCAGGGGTTTACAATAAAGTCAAGTGCGCAGCGGCCAGGCCAGCCGGGGACTTAGCTACAGTGTAAGAAGAGTCCAGGGGCCTCCCCAGAAGTTATAAAAACAAAAAGTGGTTAGGCTGAACAACAAATAAAACAGACAGGTGAAGACTAAACAACACTGCCCTAAGAATCTGTTTAGTTTTTAAATTGCAATATGTACAAATATACCCCGTGGGGCAGGATTACGGACATGTTCGACAGAAAGTGATGTAAAAAGCAACTTTACCCCATGAGGCTCAGAGTAGCCTAGTATTTTGGCAATGATTAAGCACATCATAGATACCACAAACATGGAAAGTGCCCTGGAGTTATTTTATAAAAATCTAAAAGGTGCATCCTGGTGGTGGTAGCTCACACTCTTAATCCCAGAGGCAGAGGCAGAGGCAGAGGCACAGGCAGATGATTCTCTGAGTTTGAGGCCAGCCTGGTCTACAGAGCTAGTTTTAGGACATCTAGGGCTAACAGAGACCCTGTGTTTGGACCTTACCCCCACCCCTCAAAAAAAGTCTAAGAGGTGCTTTGAGTTCCTGGGAGTCGGGGATCCCATAGGGGTTGGAGTTAGGAGGGAGGGTTAGGGAGAGGCTAAGTGGGATGGCACCCTCCTCAGTTCACAGATAATCTCAGACACACCTTCCCGGTAATGGGCAAAGGCTACAGACAGCTCAGCTCCCCCCCCCTCTCCCTCTCTCTCATTTTCTGTTGTTTTGAGATAAGATCTCACTATGTGGCCCTGGCTGTCCTGAACTCACTCTGTAAACCAGGCCTCAAACTCACAGAGATCCACCTGCCTCTGCCTCTTGAGTGCTGAGGTTGGTCTTAAGTTTCTTACACTGAGTTGTATGTGTTTTATGTGGGTGTGTACATGTGCCATGGTATAGGCAAGTCAGAGGTTAACTTTTGGGAATTGGTCAATTCAGCAACCTCATGAGTCCCAGATCGAGCATCGACATTCATCAGCCTTGGGGACACATGCCTGTATCTGCTGAGTCTTCTTCCCCTGACCACACTCCAATCTCCCTTTTCAACAGCAAACTACTGGAAGGAATTTCTATTATTCACCACTGAGGAGATGGAGACTACGATCATTCATTGTGGTCAGTGTTGGGCCCCTTCATCTGTTATTTATTAACACACGCTTAAAACTGTGAGCACAAATGCATCCCCAACTGACATTTCCTCCATCCCAACTTGCACAAACCCCTACATTTCACCCAGCAGGCTGTTCACCTGAAGGGACCTCAGAACGGTTGACTTTAAATACACTGTGACAGCAAAAGTTACTCAAACAAATACAAATTAGAAAAGTAATGTGCATTAAAAGCAGCCAGGTGGGCCGGGTCAGCTTCCAGTTTCTGAGACTGTAGTAGACTGTGAGGTATGGCTGCTGTGGCCTCGGGGAGGGCATAGGGCCATCTCTGTGCCACCTTTGTAACTGCCAAGAGCCAGTCACCACTTCAAAATATTATCTTTATCTCACCAATCACAAGGCTGAGGTGGGGGACAGAGTTCACGACTAGCCTGGGTAACACAGCAAGATACTGCTTCAAAAAACAAGAAAGTCTTTCAGAGAATAAGTTCATAAGTAAAGCCTGCTTAATGACACCTCACAGGCCCTTGGGAAATTCAGGCAAAATCATTGCCAGAATCTTGAAGCTGCTTCAGGCTCCAGGCTTCAGGCTGTATAGCTTCACTTTTAGAGTCATTGCAGGGGGGTTGGCTACTGTTCAGTGGCAGTGAGTCTGCCAGCATGCATGCAGTCCAGCCTCATCCCCAACCACATTAAAAACAAACAAACAAATAAACAAACAAAACAGCTTATAAAAACAAGCCCCTAATATAAAGGCAAAGAGCTATTTTTACTACTTAGAAATAAGATGTAAATAATTTTTAGAGTCAAATACAAAGGACCAGATGTGAGCTGAGTGGTGGTGCCTGCCTTTAATCCCAGCACACGGGAGGCAGAGGCAGAGGGATCTCTGTGAGTTCGAGGCCAGCCTGGTCTACAGAGTGAGTTCAGGGCCACACAGAGAAACCCTGTCTCAAGCAGCAACAGCAAAAAGGATCAGATATGACAGATTCAGTTTCTTGGTGACCTTGAGGTTGGCACTATTCAGTCCTGGACTACCTCTGCATAGGACCAATGTCACTCCCTCCCTCCAATATCAGCACTGACTTAAAAATGCAAATTCTCACATGGCCCAGATTCCCTTAAAACATGGGGAGTATTTCTTTTATTCTGGTTGTAGCCAGCTAGATCAAATGTGCCAGAAACCCAAAAGGTTTGAAAGGAATAAATTCAAACCCTGGCTCTTATAGGCACAAGAGATCAAAAAGAAAAAGAGTGTCCTTTCCTTAAAAAGGGATGTGCGGGGTGCCAGGCTCTGCTCCAGCAGACCTCCTGGCAGGAACAGAACTAAGTTCAAGAAAAACCAGCCCCCATCCCAGCCCAACCATCCCGGGGGGAGGGTTGGACACCTAGCTGCTGCACAATCTGCCCCAAAAGCTTGAAGACACCCTGCCATCGGCCCAGGCCCATCATGTGGAGCCAGAAAACTGTAATGTCAAGTCAAGGTTAAATCTCTCAAAGCCCACCTTTCTGGACATCTCTTGGTTGTTTGGGACACTCAGACAAAGGAAAACACAGGGGTCCTCGGTGTGGGCACCAAGAAAATGTCACAATCTTTTCTCAAGGGCCAGGAGATGTTACTCAGTTCCACTAACTTTTATTTATTTTTTATCGAGTCTTACTCTGTAGCCCAGGTTAGCCTGAAATTCATTGGACTGCTGCTGACTCAGCCTCATGAGCATCGGGTTATAGGCATGAACCACCACCATGCATTTTAAAAATCTACATGTTTTGTTGAAAGGAATGGAAACACTGATCAGATTTCAAACAACAGTTGTAAGCAGGCCGGAGGCAGCTTTGCGCATAGCCAAGCTGGACAAGCGAACTCAGGCACAAGTTGTCTGTCCCAGTCCCCCGAGCGTCTGCATCGCTTGCTCTCGCTGGCCTCTTGAAGGCCTGTAACAGCCACAGTGGTGTGAGAGACAACTCCAATGGTTTTTAAAGGTTTTTGTTGTGTTTTAAGTGGGTTAAATATAAGTCTTAGCACCTTTGGCGTTTTTGTCTAAATAGACTTCGACGTAGGAAGTAGGGACATAGCCCTCTTCGTCTTCACTTCTGCGGACGCGAGTCCACCCGTCACCCTTGTCCTCCTCGATCACGCTCAGCATCTCTCCTTCTACCACGGAAATGGTGCCTTCGTTCTGACCTGAAGAAGTAAGGGGAGGGAGCCGTGAGGTCTCTCAGGGGGGCTGGGAGGGTCCCTGTAAGGGTGAATGCAGAGTGTGCTCCGTTTCCTATGCTGCACTGTATCCTGTCCTCGTGAGCATCTCCAGGCTCCGCCCCCTCTCTGTGGACCCCTCCCCCTTACCTCCCCACAAGCTTCTGCTTCTCTAGGCCACTCCTCTCTGGGTTTCTCCTGGGGCAGGGGTCCTCCTGAGCTTCCACAGCGCTTTCTAGCAGGGCCTCATCTTTTTCCACTTCTGACATTTTCGGAAGTCAAGGTTCTACTTTCCCTTCTGTCTCTAGGCCTGCCCCTCCCCCTGATGTCCCTAGCCCTTGGAAGTGTAGCCCAGGATACACGGACAGCCCTCCAAGGATGGATCACCAGGCTGGTCTTGGTTCTCATCTTTGTGCGTGCGTGCACGTGTGTATACATATATATAACATTATATTCATATATATATATTGGTTCTGCCATGGGTGTCAGATCCCCTGGAACTGGAATTACTGACAGTCATGAGCTGCCATGTGGATGCTTGAAACTGAACCCCAGTCCTGTGAGTGCTCTTAACCCCTGGGCCATCTCTCCAGCCCACCCCCACCCTACTCCCGACAGGTCTCTAAGGTCATTTAAAAGCCAGCCACACCTCTAGGCCAGCTTTGGGAGTGAGTATACCATGCTTAGTTCTGACAGCATCTAAAACAATCTGGGAAGAGGTCAGTGACAATTATATAGCAAGTTGGCTTGTGGGCGTGTCTATGAGAGGCTAGTGTTTTTTTGTTTTTTTGTTTTGTTTTTTGTTTTTTCTTTCCTCCAAGACAAGGTTTTTCTTTGTAGCCCTGGCTGTCCAGGAACTCATTCTATAGACCATGCTGGCCTCAAACCCAGAGACCCGCCTGCCTCTGCTTCAGGAGTGCTGGGATTAAAGACATGTGCCACCACCCCTGGGCTTGTGGGAGTCTGTCTTAACCACCACAATTTATGTGGGAAGGCCCAGCCTGAAAGTGGGCGGCACCTGAAAGGTCCTTGTTGAATAAGAGTAGAGCCCGCCTGTCTTGGCAGGGGTGTGAGCAGCTGTTTCTGTCGTGGCTCCCTGCTAGGTTGAATTAACACCTGGAACTGTGAGTTGAAATAGGCTCTTTCTCTTCTGAGTTGATTACCACAGCAACAGAAATGAAATAGGGCAGGAACAAATGCTGTGGGAAATGTCAGCAGTGTGTGTCTGTGCTGGGGGCGGGGACACAAAGCAAAGCTTCATTGTTGATTTTCCTGGGATGGCCCGGTTAGCACCGTGAACATGTGAACCCCAAAGGCTCTGAGAATCCTGTAGCATCTGTCAAGTCACACATTCTACAGTTTCATAGTTTCCCTAACCATGACTGCTTCTCTCATGGCATCCTCTGGGCAGCATCATGATAGAGGCGTGGTGGTGATGGTCCATCCTGTTTCGTGGCTGAACCCACACAGTTTAAACACTGTCAGCAGCACCTCAGTGTGGGTCAAGGAAAAGCTAACACTTCTTTTTCTCACCCAGGTACTCTGCTTTCCTTCTCTGTGTGTGTAAGAGAGATTGTATAAGCATGTGTGTATATGTGTGTGTATGTAAGAGAATGTGTTAGTGTGTGTATATGTGTAATCATGTATGTGTGTAAAAGTGTGTTAATGTGTGTATATGTGTCTGAGATTGTGAGTGTGTGATTTGTATATAAGTGTGTGTGAGTGATTACCAATGTGTGTGTGTGTAGTGTATGGTGGGTAGAGGTTGATGTCAGGTTGATTATTGATTGATTTTTCAATCTTTTTTATTTATTTAAAAATTCTTTTACTGGAGCTGGAGACGGCTCAGCAGTCAGAGCCCTGGCTGCTCTTGCAGGGAAATGGGATCCAGTTCCCAGCAGCCACATGGTGGCTCACAACCATCTGCAACTGCAGTTCCAGGGGATCTGATGTCCTTCTCCTGCCTCCACAGACACCAGGCACTAACGTGGCTTATAGACACACATGTAGGCAAAACGCCCAATCAGAGAAAATAAATAACTTTTTCTATAATTTGAGAGAGAGAGAGAGTGAATCAGCGTTCTGATCCCTGGGAGAGAGGGGTCACCTAGTCACTTTAGGAATGCAGAGATCTCCTCTGGGCAGCAGTACCTTCAAATGTGTAGAGGGCCTTGCAGGTCCCTATGGCAGGAAGTGGCTCCTCATCATCAAATTCATCATCAAAATCTGTGGCCAGCACCTTGAGTTCGCTCTCCTGGCTTTGCTCCTCTGTGTAACTACCATCTGGGCTGCTCAAGAGAGGAAGACACACAGCAACTATAGCGACCAGCCTGGAGCTGCAGGTCCGCCCCCACCACCATGGAGCAGCCACCTCAGATCGCCAGCCCAGACTGGACAGTAAATTGAAATATTTTCATGTGGGAAGAATCAGAGGCAATGGAAATAGACAGTCTTCTTTATGTTCACGAGAAAGTGAAAGGCTAAGTACAAAGCCAGACAGCCCCTCTGTCAGAGGCAGAGCCTCACAGGCACTGTACCTCTCCCGGTCCTGAGCGCAATTAGTGACTGTCTGGTGTGTCTGACCGTCGTACATTCCACTCTGCCGGCGTGCCTGCTCACTCCGTGCGGGGAGTCTGCCTTCCACCTCAGCCAGCCAGGCCTGGAAGCAAAAGCCACAGAAGACTTGGACCTGACCTATCCCAGGCTCAATCATGAACTGTCAGGCCTGGACTCAGGGCTGGACATTCACTTAAAGCTGATGTAGGAAGGTCTGGCTGATGTCTCTGGCCCCGCACTGGCTGGCAGCTACACGGGTGGGCTCAGAGGCAACCGTTTCCTTCTTCTGCAAAGTTGAGGTAGGAAGGCCCTTGTTCACCAAATTTACCCATCATCTCCACATGGGAGGAAGCAGGCATCACTGGGCTATACTCTTGGGCAGCCATGTAATCACAGATAAATTATACTTCCTTCTGACTCAATCCCATGGCTCTGAGGTTACCCTGGGAAACCCCATGGCCCAAGGCATGTCAGTAGGGTGGTTTTTCTCTCCAGAGACATAGCCCAATACTCCCATCACACTTACTACTGAAAATGTGGGGGGTGGGGGTGTTCCCCAGGGGCCTGCCCAGAAACATCCTTCCCCTTTCTGTTCCTTCCTTGACACCCATTCTCCATACCTCAAACTTCTGTGTCTCCAGCCTCAGTTTCTCTATGTTCTGGGTGGCTTCGGCGAGTTTGTGGTCCAAGCTGGCCGGGTCTCCCATCTGAGGGTTCTTTAGGTACACATCTTTCATTTTGGTGATGGCGTCCCTGAGAAAGGAATAAGAACATCATGGGGGGGCTGCAGAGATGGCTCAGAGGTTAAGAGCGCTGTCTGTTCTTCCAGAGGTCCTGGGTTCAGTTCCCAGCAACCACATGGTGACTCACAACCATCTAGAATGACATCTGCTACCCTTTTCTGTCTACTGTATACAGTTTTAAAGAATGAATATTTAAAAAAGAACAGCATGGGGGGGCTTTCTCTAACTGCATGAAAAGCCTACTGCCCTTAACAAAATCGCATCCTGGATATCACAGGCCTCCCACCACCTCTTACCAATATTTCTCTGAAAAAATTAAAATTAATTATTAATATTTATTATCTTGCTGTCTGGGTGACATGCACTGGTGATCCCAGCACTCAGGAGGCCAAGGCAGGAAGCACTCAAATTAGAGGATAGCCTGGGCTACATAGAGAGACTACTACTTCTTCTCATGGTCTCGTGTGTGTGTGTGTGTGTGTGTGTGTGTGTGTGTGTGTGTGTGTGTGTGTGTGTGTGTACAGGTATGTATGCACACTCAGATCACTTTTTCTTTTAAGAAGCCTATTTATTTATGTATTAGTTTGTGTGTGAGTGTGCAGGTGAGCATGCCTATGTGAGTACTGAGGCCACAGGGGCAGTCATGTGTCTTTTTACCTATCTTTCTGAGGCAAGCCCCAGAGATCCCACCGATTCTGCCCACCTTGGAGTGTGGATGCTGGAATCTGAACTGTAGCCACACAGCAAGGACTCCAGACCTTCCCCTGTGTTTTCTGAGGCAGAGTCTCTCACCAGCTGGCCATCGATGGGGTTACAGACCTGCACTGCTATGCCTGGCTATTACATGGGCACTGGGGATTGGAACTGGGTTCTTCATGCTTGCTCAGGAAGCATTTTCCACTGATTTATCTCCATAGCCCCAACTTTACTGAAGACTTAAGGGCCCAGATTTTTGTGTTTGTTGATTCTCTTTGTTGAACAGCATGATTTCTCTGTTTTGGTTTTTTAAGGCAGGTTTCTCTGTGTAGCCCTGCTTATTATGGAACCTGCTCTGAAGACCAGGCTGGCCTTAAATTCACAGAGATCTACCAAACTCTACCTCTGGTAGTACCACCACTACCCAGCTTTTTAAAAAATATAATACTTTCTATTTTTTTCCTCTTATGAGTGCAAGTGCCCACTGAGGGCTCTTGGAGCTGGAATTACTACTGAGTTATGAGTTACTGGTGTGGTGCTGAGAATAGAATTAAGATCCTCTGCAAAGGGAATATACACTCTTAGTCTGTGGCTCAGGTTGGTCTCACTGTCAGCAGCCTTCCTGCCTTGGACCCCACCACATGGCTTCTCTCTTGTCTGTGATGATGTCATCCTGCTGCACCCTCCCTAATTTCATGAGGAGATGCCTCGGTTAAGTCAATTTTGCTTTTTTTGTTTGAACTTAGTTTTTGTGTTTTTTGGTTTTGGAGACACGGTCTCTCTGTGTAGCCCTGGCTGTCCTAGGAGTCATTCTGTAGACCAGGTTGTCCTCAGATTCAGAGATCTCCTTGCTTCTGCTTCCTGAGCGGTGGGATTAAAGGTGTGCCACCAACAAGCCTGGCTGCTTGAACTTATTTTTTTTTTTTAAACTTTATTTATTTATTTATTTGCCTTGGTGTTTGCCTGGAACTGGAACTACAGACAGTTGTTAGCTGCCATGTGGGTGCTGGGAATCGAACCCGGGTCCTCTGGAAGAGCAGACGGTGCTCTTAACCGCTGAGCCATCTCTCCAGCCCCCTGAACTTATTTTTTAAAGTTTGTGTATGTGCCTGAATGTCAGGATGTCCGTCACTGTGTGCAGTAGTCACCTGGGCCAGAAGAGGGCAGCAGATCCCCGGGAACTGACGTTACAGATGGGCACCATGTTGGTGTGTGTTGGGTACTGAACCCCAGTCTTCTAAAAGAACAGCACATGCTCTCAACAGCTGAGCCCTGTTTGTGTCTATTGGTTTTGAAATAGGGTCTCACAGCAAGCTCAGGCTGGCCTTGAACTTGTAATCCTCTGCCTCCACCTTCTCAGTGATGTGATTACAAAATGTGCCATTACATCTAGCTTCTTTTCTTTTTTTTTTTTTTAAACTTTATTTATTTATTTATTTGCCTTGGTGTTTGCCTGGAACTGGAACTACAGACAGTTGTTAGCTGCCATGTGGGTGCTGGGAATCGAACCCAGGTCCTCTGGAAGAGCAGACGGTGCTCTTAACCGCTGAGCCATCTCTCCAGCCCCACATCTAGCTTCTTAATTTTCTTTGCAGTACATATCAAGAGCTATGAACTTCTCTCTGTAACTACAGTGTTACTGTTTTTGTTTATTAAATACACTCCCAAAAGAGACAAATGTCACAGTGTCAGGATACAGCATTAATACATAAGATTTTCATGTTTTTCTGCTTTTTGAGACAAGGTCTCTGTGTAGTTCTGGCTGTCCTGGAACTCACTCTGTAGACCAGGCTGGCCTTGAACTCACAGAGATCCACCTGCCTCTGCCTCCCAAATGCTGGGATTACAGGTATGCACCACCACTGTCTGGTTGATTTCCATGTTTTTATGTGTACTGTGATTCAGTAGTAGAACAACTACCTAGCATAAATGAGGAGATCCTGAGTTCACCAGAGTACAGTATGCAAACAAAACCAAACCTCCAAGTCCCAAAGAGATAAATGTTTTTCTCCTTAAAAAATATCTTTAGCATTACTTATTTATTTATATATACTTGTGTATATGTCTGTATACATGCATGTATCTGAGGTTTAAGGTCGTTTCCTGGAACTGGAGTTACAAGCAGTTATAAACTGCCTGATATGGGTGCTGGAAATTGAACTCAGGTCCTTTTCGAGAACAGTGTATGTTCTTAACCACTGAGCTAACTCTCTAGCCCCTCTTTTCTCCTTTTTAATAAAAACAATAACAAATAAACAAACAAAAACCAGTCACAAAACAAAAAAATAACCAATTTACCAACCAAATGAACAAACAAACAGAAAACTTCCCTTTGGCCTTTGGAGAGGAAATACCTAAGACTTCCTTCCAGTGCCTGGGGCCTGAGCAAAGCCTCACAGGCTGCTGGGCTGCTAGTGAGCAGAGCAGACTAGCTGTGGTTTGCTTTCCAGAGCACTAAAACAATCAGGGAAAAGAAAAATCCCACAGGGCTCACACCTGTACTCCCAGCACTTGGGAGTCTGCCACAGGAGATTGCTACTTTGAGTGAAGGCCAGCATGGGCAACACAATGAGTTCCAGGCTAGGCTTAACACAGGGTAAGACTCTTTCCAAAGCCAGCAAACAACCCTCCGAACAACAAAGGGGTGCAGTGGTGCACGCCTCTAGTCCCAGCACACAGGGGGCAGAGGTAGCAGGTCTCTTGAGTCTGAGGCCAGCCTGGTCTGCATAGGGAGACCCTTCTCAACAAACAAAAAAACAAATGAAAAGGGATTGAGAGAAAAGGGGAAGGGAGGGGGGAGATGAGAGGGAGGGGCAAGAGGCCCGAGAATCTGCAGGAAGGCTGATACCTAACTAGCCTCAACCAAAAAAAAAAAAAAAAAAAAAAAAGATTTTAGACTCAAAAGAGCTATGCAGGAGAGGTGGGACACACGCCACTTTCCACTCTTTGTACAAAACCAAAACAACCAAAACCCTTTTGATCCCCAAGAGGAAACTCTCCAGACTCTACCCTTGTTGAGCCAACTGAGCCGGCACCAATATGTAGAACTTCAAGAGGGCCCCCAACAAGCAAGACCATCATCCTTGAGGTAGAACCCACTGGCATTATCATTGAGAATGTCAGGACAGAGATCCAAGACAAGGCAGGCATCCTGCTGGACCTGGTGCAACATGGCATAATTGAACTGCCCTTTGCCAGCTCGCTCAGAAATACAACAGAGACAAGATGATGATCTGCTTTGAGAGCTACAGATGCCTGCACCCCTGCCTGAGCTGTGGCAAGAAGTACAGCCACACCAACATCTCTACCTCAAGGTTGAGTGAAGCTGAGGTGGCCTCTCCAGCCCATGACTCTGGGACCCCAATAGTCTTCCTCCCATTGACTGGAGCAGAGAAACAAAACACACCCATTCACTCAGGACAAAAGAGAAATATGAAAGCTAGCCAAGGGCACTTTGTTCCCCGGACTGAAACTACAACCTCCACAGAGAAACCCAGCACACAATGAGAAAACAGACAGAAAACACCTGCCAAAATAATGCTGTTCTCTTCATTTTAGAGGCTGGAGGGATGGCTCAGCAACTAAGAATATGAACTACTTTATCATGGGGGCGGAAGTTTGGTTTCCAACACCTAGGTCTGGAAGCTCATATCTGCCTATAACTTCAGTTCCAAGGGTTCTAACACCCTCTTCTGGCCCCTTCGGGTACTGCACACACGCACACACACTCTAGTTCCAGATTTCCTCTTTCCAAACTGAGCTTGGGTTGTGGGACCCGGTACGTTGATCCGCCTTACCTTTGATCCGTCTCCTTTTGGATCTCTTTATTGAGATCATCAACCTTCTGTTGCAGCTTTTTCCTTCTCTGCTCAGGCGGGAGGTTGCTGAAGTCTTCCGGCGTGGCGCCCTGCAGACACAAACATAAATGAGAAGCCAGAAAGCCTTGAGGTGCTGCGGGCAGGAGAAGGGAAACCTAGCCTGCAGACCTGCGGAGGCTTCCCAGGACCAGCAAAGCTTCCCCTCACACCAGCTGAGACACCAGCAAATCTCAGAGTTTCGCCAACCATTGCCTGCCATCTACAGGAGCCAGTGCACTCACTGCAGGAGAGGCCAGGAGCAACCACATTCCCAGGAGGAGAGAGGACTCAGGAGGAGGCCCGGACACAAGCTTACAGCCTACTTTCTGACTTGCCTTTGGGACCCCAAATTTACTTTCCAGTGAACAAAACCAACCTCCTCTGCTTTCATTGTCAGGAATGTGTTTTAAAACACACACACACACACACACACACACACACACACACACACACCCCTTTTCTGCAGGCATGATCCTGGGGCCTATGTGTACTAGGAAAGCATTTTACCAGAGGCTATAGTCTCAAACTCACGGTGATCCCCTGCCTTGGTCTTAGGGCACTGGGATTATGGGTGTGAACCACCACATCTGGCTCCTGGTCCCCTCCCCCATTTTAAAAGATTTTATTTTAAAATTGTGTGTGTGCACGTGTGTGCTTGGTGCCAGCAGAGTCCAGAAGAGGGCATCAGATTCCCCTGGAACAGGTGGTTATGAGCCAGCCACACAATGTGGGTGCTGGGAGCCTGGGTCCTCTGCAAGAGCCGTACATTCTCCTAACCACTGAGCCATCTCTCCAGCCCCTCATCCCACCCTCCCCTTCCAATTTTTAGCACTGGCTTAGCCTGGTACTTGCTGTGTAGACCAGGCTGGCCTTCAATTTGAAGGTAGTTTTCAGCCTCCGCCTTCCTTCTGAGGGCCAGGATTGGAGATCTGAGCCACTACACCTGCCTGGGACTCTAAAATCTGACTGCTCTCCTGCCTTTGCACTTTGCTTTCAGTAGAAGACATCAGGAGCTGGTCTCCCCACCAAGCCTGCCTCCTTGCTGGAGGCTATGACTTCCCTGGAACGCCAAGAGTGTTTCCTTAAGTGAGGCCATTTTCTT